>CM023491.1:51656420-51693306 GCA_013339685.2 Hyalomma asiaticum
GATACACTCGCCGTCTTGTCCAAGTTCTTTAAAATTGTCGCATTATATCATTGCGTCCTATGTAGTAAAACTTCACGACCTTAAAAAAAATTCACTCGTCTCCACGACGTGAACCATGACGAGCGGGCGAAGCACTGGGGATCGTTCGGTGTTACGGTAAATCACCCATGACATTGCCCACTTGCGCATGTAAATGAGTGACAACATGTGTGTATATTTACGTACGCGTTGTCATTTGTGCTCCTGGTCTTTATGAGGTTCCTGCGCTCCCACGTCGTAGGTCGTGCCGAGTTCCGGATTACACTTAGTTAACGCGCACGCTGCGAATCCTTATGGTTCAACTACGCACAACAGAAATCTCCCACCGGCACTACTCTGCAGATCAAGATCCAGTGCCTATACATGGGGTGGCCGGTGAACGGTTGTGCAGCGCGAGCAGTAGGTTTTTTTCGATCAAGAAACTCTCTAGCAGACGCTGCCTGCGTCAGCGTTGTCTCTCGCGGTCGAGGGCGCGTTCTCGTTTATTGCCAGCTTGGGCCAGCTGTTGCGCATGCGCAGTGGGGGTGTGGACGGCGCAGGAACGGAACAGGCTCGACCACAAGCTCTTCGCAAGAGAAAACGGTGTGAAGCGTGTGGCTAATTGAGTGATGGTGTTGTACGCAAACATGACGTGCAGTAGTAATTCACCCATGTCTTGTACTGCACGTCTCTGTACATAACTAGCATATCGGTGGTCAACGTTTTGTGCAGCATTCCTGTTGGTCTATTTGCATGCGGGCCATAGGCAGTTGTCTTTCGATGCTTGGTGTGGCTTGGTTGAAACACATCGCCAAAGGGCCTTGCTATAAACGCCACTCCTCGGTCTATGATCACGCACGGCGAGGCGGCATAGCAAAACGCAATATTATGCCCGAGAGAGTGTGCTCTTAGGAAGAGAGTGTGCTTTTAGGAAGGTCCACGGTTTCACCATAGCGGTTGAAATCTTCTGTGACGATCACTGGCTGAAGAGCACAACAGAAACTGACTCCAAATGTCCGTGCCTACCTGATCAAAGTACCTTCAAAGTGGGTTGACAGGACTCAGCAATCCATCGAGCCTTGTAGTGGGTGACTTGCGGCGCTAGTATTCGCTGCAAGTTTGGACTTACCTTAAAGAAATAACGAAAGGGAAGGGGGTCAAGGGCTCGCTTTATTTGTTAGAAACAAGTTAATGAAACAAACATTGAAGCCTAGGAAAGCATAGGTGAAGTTATTCCAATTCGTAATTATGATATTGTAATTGGGGGTAAGTAGAAAGGAATTAAAGTGAACAAAAAGACAAACCTGCCTTCGGTGAGAACCGAACCCACGACCTTCGGGTATGGCGCAACCTAACACTCCCAGGATTCCATATACGTAAATAGCCAATAAAGTGGACGGAGGGACGACCGCCTTCGTAGCTCAGCGGTGGAGCATCGGACGCGATATCCGAAGGTCGTGGGTTCGGTTCCCACCGAAGGCAGGTTTGTCTATTCGTCCACTTTAATTCCTTTCTTCTTACCCCAAATTACAATATCATAATTCTGAATTGGAATAACTTCCCCTATGCTTTCTTAGGCTTCAATGTTTGTTTCATTAACTTGTTTCTTAAAATAAGAAATACATGCACCTTTGTATTTGTTTATTATGTACCCTAGAATATGCTGCAGTGAATATTGTTTTATGTATTACAAAACCGTTGGACATACCACGTATCACTGCTTCTCGTGTTGTCAGAAAATATTCATTGCGTTAAAGATGGAGTAGCTGCACATAAGTTTTGGAATGCATGAAACATTTTAGAGGTAAGAATATCTTGAAGGACCAGAAGCGTAGAAATAACCTTACATTTTAAAGATAACACTACATTCCAAAAAAGCTGGTCGCCTTGGCTCCAGAAAAACACTGTTATCAATCTGCCGAATTCTCTTTTGCAAAAGACAGACATTTACAATATTTGTTCTTCCGTTAGTGGCCCATACTGAACTGCAGTAGCATAATAGTGCACTCGAACAAGACATAACAAAAGTGAACTTTCACTTTCGGCGGAAGTACATTGCCACATTGAGACAAAACACCTGTGAGAGCAGACAGCTCTATGCAAGCATTTTCAATGTGTTCATTCCATGTAAACTGTAGCTACAGCAACCGCACCTCAGAACGGCGCAAACAGAAAGCATGGCACTGTTTCCACAAGAAACGAAGATAGCATGCATCTGGACGACAGACCGCAGCTCTTTCGCCGGTATAGTGGAGTGGGAGGATAAATACAAATTGTCCTATGCAATTTCTCTGCAAAACATAACCACACCTTCAAATCAACACTAAAGTAAGCTATATGTCGATACGTGTTCATTCCTGCCGATTTCTGATTGGCCACGCCATCATTATTTTACTTTCTTATTGGTTTAAACCCGCTATACTTCTTGTGAAGGCAGGGGCATTCATTGTTCGTGTATCTGTTCATTTCCAGCAGGTTTTTTTTAAAGTTCTTCGAAAGTACACGGTAGACAACATACACGGAAGACGTCGTGAGGGCCTTGGCTGCGATGCATAGGTCATTTCCTTCTTACAAAAGGTTCATTGTTCGGTGGCGATAGGGATATCAAAACGAGAACTTTTCGCTTATGAACCCTGCCAGGTTGATGATATGACTTGTCTACATAGGTAGACGCGCCCTTAATGCTGCACTAGGAGCGCTTTTCTGGTATGAACAAGCATAAAAAAAGAAACAAGGAGGAAGTCAGATATTGGTAAACTCTAACCTATTCACAAATAAGACGCGTATGAGGAACTCCGATTTCATATGGCAGGCTAGTGCTATTATTATAT
This sequence comes from Hyalomma asiaticum, assembly GCA_013339685.2. Classification (NCBI taxonomy): domain Eukaryota; kingdom Metazoa; phylum Arthropoda; class Arachnida; order Ixodida; family Ixodidae; genus Hyalomma; species Hyalomma asiaticum. The sequence goes on from CM023491.1 coordinate 51,659,270, forward strand.
CGTTTCGTGACGGTCTGGGGACCATTCACAAGTTTCAAAGGCTCAACGATTGAAGTTTTCGACAAAAGAAATTTCAGCAGTATGTCTATGCCGCATAGGATGCACCACTGACCCCTATTGTGATAACTATGGCAGCATAGAGACAGTGGAGCACGCATTACTGGAATGCCCCGCGTACCGCAACGACAGATAACTTCTTGACCGACAGACGCACGTGTTATGCCAGGATCAATTAACGCTACAAAACATATTAGGTACCTTGACCGGAGCTTCAAAACAGCGAAGGGTTTCGGATTTACCGTTTGACTACATGTCGAAAATTGGCCTGTATGAAAGACTCTAAAAATTGGCCATTTCATATAGAGAAGCCCATCCTGAACTGCCAATCTTGCCTGTAAGTAATCGCGTCAGGCTTATATGTACTATTATTTTTAATTGCTTTCTTTACGTTTTTTTTTCTTTCCACTCTCCTCTCGACTCTTTTAATCCCCTTCCCCGTCCCTAAACACGGGTAGCATGCCAGCGGCTATATATACGCCGCAAATATCACTGTTGTTTTCCAATAAAGAACTTCTCCTTCTCTCTCTTCTTTCGCACTCCATAGCAGTCTATTTCCCTCAAAGCCGTTCCCAAAGAGATGGCTTGTGGGAAGTGCTTGGCTTTCAGGCAAGTGTTACGAAACCGATTGGCGTCATTGCGTGAATCGCATGGCTGTGCGCATGACGCGGGCTTAGTAGGAACGTCGAAACGCTGCGTAAAGGGTAGTTCGCGGTCCCACTTAACGTCGGCCTCCACGTTAAAGTGCAAATATCGGCTTTGTCGGGCAGATATGCACGAGTTGGTGCATGGCCGAGCATATCGCGAACAGCGGGCTTCTCGCAACGCGGGACTAGAAAGGGGCAGTTATAGCAATACATACATAGGCCCTGTACACTAATATATGAGCGGATAGCCCGCCCATGAACTACAATCGATGGTTTGGAAGCGTCGATAACCCGCCTAGTGTTGGAGAACCGTTTGGTGGTTTGTTTCTTCATTTGTTTGTTTGTTTGCTTGTTTGTTTGTTTGTTTGTTTGTTTGTTGTAACACGGCTATCCCGAAATGATAGGGGCTCTAGCAGAGTTCTTGCTACAAGACATATAACAAGATCTGTTAGCACACATAATAAATTTAAGCACTATAGATCACACAACAATAAATACCAACGTAAAGCGCAACCGCTGATGCAGTTTGTTTATTTTCCCCATGCGCTGAGTGCCTGGTTACTGTCGGCCCTGGCAGCTACATTGTCGGTCTCTGTGTGTTCTGTATCTGTGTCTGTACATTATTATTTCAGGATACATAGAAGTATATGCCTTCCTCCTGTTTAAGCTATTGTTAGCTTTCTTCTCATAAAATTTTCACTGTCTATTTTGGCTCTACGTTGATTGACAGAAACTGGACAGGTTAACACTCCATCCATGTGCCACGTACCCTCAAACCCTGGCCTAGGAATGCTGGTATGGTCCTCGCGTGACCGCACTAAAGTCAACCGTGACGTATTCGGAATTCGTGTCATGTTTTTATGTCATGACCAATCAGTCATGTTCCTTTCACATGCACTTCCATGCCAATTTGCAGGCAGGCATGCAAGCAGGCAGGCGGACGAACGGACGGACGGACGGACGGACAGGCAGACGGCTTACAGTAAAGGGGGCTTTGGTTCGCGATGAAACGATTCGCGCTTAAGATGTGTTGCAATGCGGAGTATAACAGCTACCGTCTAGCCATGGTGGTCTAGTGGTTCCAGTGCTTCGCTGATGGCCTGAAGGACGCGCGTCCGAACTCCGCCATGGTGGTCACATTTTCTTTGGAGCCCAAAGTGCTTCCAACCCGTGTATTGCGAGGTATCATTGAGCGTTCATGAAGCACAGGTGGTCAAACTTTCAGGAGTTTCTTATTACGGCGCGCTTCATAATTGTAGGGTCGGCGTAGCGAGTAAAACTTCGGCAATTATCATTAAAATAACCGTTGCCCCTAAGTTGCCATGAAAAGCCCTTAAAATTTTTCCGGAACCAGAGTCCATCGTCCTTTCAACCCATTTAACAGATAACAAGCGGACATCGAAATATGCCGACAAAGGTGCCAGGAATCTTTTGAACTGCTACCTTCTAACGATCAGGGTTCGAAATAGCGGCCACTGTCAAATGAACCCACCAGCACTGTGTCGTTGAACTTCCTCGCACATTTTCGGAACCCGGGAAGCAAACCGTGACCTACATGGCATCATGGACATTTGAAAAGCGCAGGTGAATTCTGGTGTCCGCTGCATTTATGGATGCAAACTAAATGCGTGCACGCAGTAGCTTCCTTCAGAGTTCGTTTGTACTGGACTATATAAAAACCCTGCTTCCACAGACGTGACAGCTCCGTTATACACACACACCCCGTTGTAATCCTTAGTAAACGAAGTCGTTCCAACTGCGGAACAGTCTCTTGAAGAACCTGAAAAATAGGTACGTGCAGATATCCATTATCTTTCGACATATATATTGATGTTGAAGCTTTTAGGAATCGTCCACATGTGACGCAAATCAATTCGCATGCGATCCTCTCCATTTAGTGGCACTTGTGTTCGAATTCCAAGCAACGCGCAGAGCCATACGACCACCCACTGGATCTGTAGCCGCCACGGTCACCCACACACTGTTCTTGGCCACAGTGCGCAGGAAAGTGTGGACCACGCGGGTCTTACAGCGTCGCGTAAAATCAGTTTCTGTCAGCACTTTTAACCTAACGGCGATAAGGAATGCAGAACAGTCCGAATGGCGAAGTTCTAAATAAACATCCGTATACAACAAACACGTTTCAAGGAAATTGAATGTTTAGCTTGCCTTCTCCTAGGAGTCAAGGCATGAAATAAATATATTTAAACGCTGCAACGGACAGAAGCGTTAGGTGGAGGACCGATCTCTATTGTATGTACTTGTAAAACATTTATTTATTTATTTATTTATCTCAAATACCACAAGTACGTTACGCTCCGACTTACATGGTGGCTGGAGAGGAACGATCCACTTAGTTGACGCTTACAAAGCGTGACCCAGTGGCGACTTAATGAGGATGCGTGAACGAAGATTGTTCCATTCGAACGCGAATGAGGATGTGTGAGTGATGATCGTTCCATTTAATGGCAGTGTTGACAAAAAAGTGATTCTAAGTGCGTGGCGGTGTGGGTGCTGGGAGGGCATATAGCTTTCGCGTGGCTGTTGCATTTATAGGTACGGTAAGCTCAATCGAAGGAAGAACGGTTTGGCAAAACGTATGATAAAGCGATAGCCTTGCAATTTCGAGGCGTATCTGAGTACTTGAATTACCTGGTATTTTTTTAGGTTAGTTACGATAGTAGTCCATAGTAGGCTAAGATACTAAGAGCCCTATTCATTCTGGTTGCGAAGGGGGAAATGCACGGTAATTTAATCTTCTGTACCTTGCTTGAGTTCGCGTGTAAGTGAGCGTTTCGTTCTTCACCGTTTAATAGATATAGAGATATCATGCAGTAGGCACTAACAAAATACCAAAAAAAGCTTACACGCAGCGTTCCTGGCGTAGCGAGAGGCGGACGAATTTGAGTGCACGCATAAGCTAAAATAAACTCACTAAGACACGAAACCAAGAAGGCTTGACTGTATCGTCAACCACGCGTGGAGTAAAATTATTACTATCACATCAAATAAAAAGGTGACTGAATATATTTTTCTTTATTTACTGACTCATTTATTCCCGACATAAAACAGTGAGAATCGTCTTAAAAGACAAAGCTAAAGTCAAACGTTGCTTGACAGGCCTTACCACGTGAACAAAATCAGCTGCAGTATGACGACATTTACATAACATGTTAAACACATATAAAAGTCAATCGGTACACGTATCTTTGATAAAGTGAACGTACAATGCACAAAAAAAAAAAGGCAGCAAAAAGATCCTTACAGAGTTTCCTAGGAACTTGAAGCACAAGAACATTCGAGATGGCGCACCACTCACCAATCAGCTCAGCGGGTACTTCGCATTACCGGGTGAGAACACTAATAATTTTGAATCATTAGCTCGGTTGATTTCCCCTTAAACTCTCGTTATTTTCTAACCCCCTAGTCATCCAACACGTGTTTTCTGTCTTCCATTGTCTTATGAGCTGTCGATGTCAGAACGCGAATAGGCTGAAGTTGAAACGCATAACGGTTGCTACAGATCTCACATACGCATTATGATTACCCATACAGGCTGTTTCAGTTAGCTTGCGCCAACCATTTAAAAATTCACTGCCTCGACACTAGGATACGGCCAACTTGGTATCGTTTGACCACCTCTGACCCCTGTTAATTACCTCAGGTAATTCAATATCATTAATTAGCCAACTTTTACACTGCTCGCATTAGACGCAAAACGATTGCTTGAAAACCATACTTTTAGTGTCTACTTAATGCGTTTCCATGGTAACAGCTACAGTCCTTTCTGTTTATTCGAGCCTATGACAAAGTGCGCCACATTGAAAAACTCCGAAATATTAAAATGTAAGAGATGTTTCAAAATGTCTGTCAAACTGCTTGTTTTATGTCTTTTTTATTCTATCCGTACAGTTGTCCTGGAGATGAAACCAAGAATCAGCGTGGGAATAATTTTGTTGATGGTAACATGATTCTCTAATCACTTGCATGGCAACCACTTCTACATCATTTTTTTAGATAATGAGGGGAAAAAACCTGAATTATCTACGCCATTCTCCTGAAGGAGTAGGCAGGCGTTGTGCCCTGCTGAGTGGCTGTTGAGGTCATGCTTCTTCCTTTTTTTTTTCTCGGTGTCCTTGTGTGTTTTATTTTCTAGTATCTAATATACTACTAATTTTTCGAATAAGCCTGCTTTTATTCTGACCTGTGTTAAGCACAGAGTTCATGTTTACATGGTGGCCACAAGGTGTGCTTATTTCGTACGCCCTTCTTAATGCGCAGTAGGTGAAGGCAGTCCACGTGTTTATGTCACACGCGCAGATATATTGTCTGAAGCCATCTGTCGCAAACAGCAGCAGACAGCCACGGAAAAAGGGCATTGTTGTTTATTGTTGTTGTTTAATTCCTGCGTTGAAAACATGAACGGACTGGATATTTGTCTCCACAGTTACAATTAAGATAAATTTATTTATTTATTTATTTCAGACATACTGCCAATCCCAACGGGGATTTTTGCAGGAAGGGCATATACATAATAAGAATATACAAGTGTGTACATTTCAGAGAACAATTTGAAACATTTATAACAAGTTATACGTAAAGTCATTTAACAAGCACACATGGTAGACATAAAGAATGCGTTTATACAGTTACAAGAAACGCGTCATGGGAAAAAGAAAAAGCAAAAACAATAATGATAACAGTAGTTTATACCTAAAAAAAAGAAAAAAGAAAAAAACCACGTAATGCGTACATATGTCGTTAAAGGATGAAAATAATGTCATTACACAAAGCAAAAAAATGTCGGAGCACAGAGCACAGTTTTTGTTGTTGTTGAATTCCTGCGTTGAAACGAGTACGGACTAGATCTCTGTCTTCACCGTTACAAGCGAAATGTCAGAGCACATAGAAAATATTAGTCATACAGTAAACGTTCGTTTATTTTCCTCATGTCAGGCAGATAAGAAATGCAGCTCAGAATGCAAGCTACAAAGGTCCATGCAATTCCTGTGATATCTTGCTGAAATATGACATATGAGTCGACATATAAGGCTCTTGTTACGCTAAATATGTAAGCTGCGAAGTACTACACGCAAAGTTTCTGTGCTATAAGTGCACAAACATTTACGAGACTACCGCAGAGAGTGGCCGTGGACAACCGCCTGGCACATCTGCGAGAGGCACTGCACGAACTAAATGTTGTAAGCCTCAGAGGCTCATCCGTAACCTTAAGCAACGCATCGTACAAATAACTGCGGAGGCGAATGCCTTTGCGACAGAGCTCCCGCAATCCAGCTGGCGGGCACCTTCTATGATTCATTACGTAGTACGCTGGGTACCAAGAAAGCGTTCGCTGTCTTGCTAGCTAAGATATACCTCATCTCAACGGAAATGGAAGCCAAAACACGCTGACCAAGCTAGCAGTTCTATACGATGGGACTACAGACTAGCTGTTAGTAAAGCTTCAGCATACCCATACCCGCAAGATAATTATGCGGGGATCGATGCACTCGTTAGGCCATAGATTGGCACACCCAACGCGGGAATGCACGCATCGATTACTACGGGGGAAGTCTATACAGCAGCACGGAGCTTCCGGAAAAACACGAGTCCGGGTCACGATGGTGTCACTGACGGTATGATCTGTAATCTGGACTGGGATACCTTGCATGACCTCAAAGACTTCTTCAAGGGCAAAACCTGGGAAATTCAAGGGGGATCACCAGCCGAATGAAAGCATGCAACTGTAATAATTCTACCCATACTGCGTAGGTACAGAACACCTGACAATCTACGACCCATTTCACTGACTTCTTACCTAGAATAATTAATGGAACGTGTACTATTGCAGAGTTTAGAACTATATACTAAGAAGGAACACTTGATGCCCGACATTATGCTTGGATTCCGCAGAGGAGTGTCAGCGTGAGCTGTCTTTTTTCTGTTGAAGGAGGAAGTGATAAATCCACTCCCCCATCGCCTGGACAACATAATCGTAGCTGTGGATGTACACAGGGCTTTTGATATGATATCAACAGTGGAAATTTTGCAAGGCGTCGATGATTAGGGTGCGGTCAGCATCCTACCACTACGTCAGCATCCTAGTAAGACCGTACTGCAACCATCCATTTCACATCAGTCAGACCACGCGCGATGATAGCACCAGAAAAAGGCGCGCCCTAACGTTGCATTCTGCCTCCATTGACGTTCAACCAAGGACTACGTGAACTGGTTATCAGGCTATCTCAAGAGCCTCGCCTGAGTTATGCTTTGTAGGCAGATAACCTTAGCCTTTGCACCAAACAAGGCTCCCATCGAGAGCGTCAGACCACATTGCAGAACGTCTTGGAAAGAGTTGAAAGCTATCTTGCCACAGTTGGCATGGCTTTTCATTTAATTCAACATATCTTCATCGAAGACCATAACATATCTTGAGTAACAGATCCATTGAGGACGTGTCATCTTTTAAGACTGCATTAACCGATCATATCTTAAGCCTCTAATAACTGAGTATTGTTTGAACATGTATTTTCATTAATTTGTTATATAATTGTGTTCTTGTTTTTACTGCATTTTTGTTGTATTACCCACCCCCTCTGTAACGCCTTTATGAGCCCTGAGGGTAATGTAAATAAATAAATAAATAAATAAATAAATAAATAAATAAATAAATAAATAAATAAATAAATAAATAAATAAATAAACAGAGCCTTACACGTAGCACTCTACCTTGGAGGAGCCTGCCTACGAGGAGCTACCACCCGTAGGATACTCTGCATGCAGCTTTACGAGGCAGTTAGAGCACAGGCCACTAAAAATAGACTGCGACACAAAGTCCATTGTTTTATGGGACTCATTAGAAAGATCGCGAGAGGATGCAAGGGCCTAATGGAACATGGCATGTTAATTTTCGTACAGACCCTGGCCTTAAGCCTACTCAGCTGTGCTCTCCACTTGCAGTTAACGCGAAAAACAGAGGAGGCGCAAGCTGATGCTGTCATTCGTATTGCGACCAGGTGAGCTCGTAGACTACCAAACGGCACGAACACGGAGCGCCTACTTCAACTGGGGGCACATAGCACATAGAACGATCGCTTTTACGGCGATTAGGCTTCCCAATCACAACAGAACACTGCTCGGAGGCCACTGACACGAAAACTTCATACCTTCGGCATTATGGTGGAACCCGTGCCACGACATGTGCGTCCTGTGCACCATGATAAAAGAAGGACAGCCAGAGTACGCAAGTTAGAGAGACTCAGGTAGAGTAAGGATGTTTGTTATACCGATATTAGTTGGAATCCAAAACTGCTAAGGCGGACTACAGCGTATACTCTCGCTGTCATCAATAGAGTGAAGCTTGTTTACTCCAACACAGTTGCGACTTCACCCAGCGCAGCACCGGACGCAGCTGCTATTGCTCTTATAATCCGGATGGCATATCAACGAAGCATCCCGTCATATGTAGCTTCAGACTCGCAAGCGGTGTACTGCAAGTACCTTAAAGGACCATACTACCTCCGGAATCAGCCAGATTCCTGGGACGCGATGTACACCTGGATCATGGTATGGTGCCCTGCTCATATGGGCCAGAAGAGAACTGAACTTGCCCACTTCTTTAGCACAAGAATTTAATTGCCGGCCGAGCTCTACACCTACCAGCCACCGGGGAGACATACTCGTCGCAGATCCTGACTGCAGACGAGGTGAACGGCCCCGCAAACGAGGTGACACGGTACAGCATGACGGAAGGACAGCGCTGGGGCCGCATGGTTACGGCACCGCCTCACAAGTTGAACACAAAACAAGCGTGTGACTGGCGTCCCTTACGAACACCTACACAAACTCACGGAAACTACACACATTGTTTACCGACAGACATGTGACGCTCCAATAATTCCACACAGCACATGCATTTACCCGCAGAAATCAGTTTCTGACAACTCTGGGCACACATGACGAATTATTGACGTGGTTATAGCTTGGTTATTGGAGGCACGACTTACTGATATGACCTTGGAAAGCCGGCTAGCAGTCCTCCGTCAGGCATGGCGAAATGCTGTGGCCAGCGGGGCCCTGGAAGAGGGGCCCAGTCCGCGATGATCCACCTTGTGGCATTAACGTTCATTCTGGTTCTCTGTGCTTGTAACAGATTTCGTGCAAGCCATGGTCGGTAGTACCCGGGCTTCCAATATAAAATTACTCCACCCTAGTCCATTCTACGGAACAGCCTATTTGTGTTCAAGGTATACGCATAATAAGAAAATACTTACTTAGCTACAATTATTTATAAGAATATTTTCAACCGATCCTGCTTCGAGACATACCATTGGGCAGCCTTGCTGCTGGCGGCAACGGACGCATAAATGCGAAAAGCTTTCTCTACGCGACACACATCTTTCTCACATTTACCCACACTTATTACGTTTCTTTTTGTTTTGCTTTTTTTTTTTTTGTGGAGCGTTCCGGCAAAGCAGTAGTCGCCGTACTCGAAACGAGGACAACTACTGCAAATGTCTTACCTGTAATAAATCCCAATGTTCTCCCGACTTGGCAGAGCTCTCACGCAGCAGTTTCTTAAAACAATCAAGTGGCGCTCCCCCTTAAGACGCACTACTCCCAGGAAGAACTCTCACATGCCAATTCCACTCATTGAAATACAGAGAGACTTCCCGAACTTCATGCGCAGGGGCGTACCACAGAATATTATTGCATAACAGTGGTCTTTAAGCTATTGAAACTTCCAGCATGCCTAGACGAAGCGCAATCGAACACCTCAATGAGAGACACCCTTTCTAGCAATGACCTGTACGTTACGAGTCAATGAAGCCTCGCTGATGTCGTATATGGGCTATCCGTGACGTTCCGTACACGACGGAGCAATTGCCGTAACTCTTCGGAACGCTGAATATTCCTGCAGCTGAATACACATTTGCGTGTTCATGTCTGCATACTACGGAGAAGAGACAAAGATCATAAGGAGGTAGTAGACTCCTTTACATAAGCGATTATTTTGCTGCAATAATCGTCGCGAACGCCTTTCATTACGTTTCCTCTATATTTACCGCGAGCATTGCTCTCGAACAGTGAGTTCTTCCGAAATATTCGTCACATATGGCAATACGTGATATAGCCGCGACATCATTGTATATTAGCCTATATTTGAGCAGAAAACTTGCATATTCACCTTCGCCATTTTTCTTGTTGTTAAGCAGTCTGTAAATGATTCCTCATTTGACCCGCGCGCTGTCTAATTCTACGCATCGTTCTATTATTTCAGGTTTTTTCAAGGGAAGGTGAGTGACGTAGCCTCGATTTTCTCTTTTTCTATATAGTATTACTTAATAGTTTACGTTTTTTCTGGCTTCCAACTGAGTTTCTGTCAAATACGCATGAATACTTAGTTCAGCGGAAAATAAATCCTATAGACCCTCTCGCTAACTTCTTCTAAGCTAACAAGGTATTTCTGTCCCCAATATCCACTGCTTAAATGAGGAGCCCTCACATGATTGATAAAGTCTTCTTGTTGGGCATGCACAAACATGTGAATATATAACAGTGCCGACCGATGCATGGACTTCTCAGATTTCTCCCCAAATGTGTGTATTTTAACTTGAGTTACTTGATAACGAGAACCTGACTTGTAAGAACCACTGTAATAGTTTCCTTAATGGCGTTTGTTTTAGTTTTCTTACTACCGAAGACGTCATCTGCGGTTTCTACAACAATTTCTTGAATTGAAATTATGTTCAGCTGACGCGTATAAATGTGACCATTTAGACGGCATATCTAAGAGTATATTGTGATTGGATGTTCAGAAGGAACGGAAAGATTCAGCTCCGAGACGTGTTCCCAGAACAAGTATACCAAGTATTACTAACCTTAGTGGAATTGCGAATTATACCGCGTTTACGGAAATTGAACGGAAAATAAACGTTGTACGGGTCATCCTATCGAAATTGTATATGCCAAACACTCACCAAGTGAAGGGTATAACTCGCATAAAATAGAGTGTATTCGTTAAATGGTTAAAGCAATCAAAACCGCTTATAAATCCTGCGTAGTGCATTTGATAACATTTACACTGATGTTGTAGAACGTTCTGAGAGAAAGGGTCACCAAGACAGACAGTTTATTTTCCATTATTTGTGGGCACATTTAACAATGGAAATCTGTTAGCCAATGAAACTGTCTAGGCCACTACAATTTCCTGAGGTGTAAGAAGGTGCTCTTTTGGGCATCATTGATGTCAGCGAAGAGGAGCTGGGGCGTTTTGCAATTAGGCTTTAATATGCATAGATCTGGTCTAGCTCATCGCCCTTATGTTCATATTGTCGAATAGACACATCAGTACAATACTATTTTCTGAAATGCAGCAAGTTCACTTAGCGTCACTATGAAAAAACATTCTTACTGAACTCTTCGCCGGATAGGAATTGCATTATCTGTTTCCAATATTTTATCCCTCGTAGCATCCTTATTATTAAATTCTATGGATGTACGCTCAGCTATAGGAAAATCTTTAATTGGATCAGGACGATTCCAATGCTCAAAATACGTTACTTTCAATACAACGTATCTTTCTGTTCCAGGTATTCTGCTTATTTATGCAGAATAGTGGTAATCTATATTTAAGAAACAAGAACAAGATCGCATATCACATTCAGCACTGACTTGTGGGAACATCCTCTGCTATGCCTCCATGAAAATAAAGAATACGGCGCCGGGCTATTTGTCTGTAGTGACATGGCGGATAATGCGATGAATTCTTATGCATTATTGAAAGGGTAGCATGCATTGTTTTAATGCTAAATTTTACGTATAATTGCAAACGGCACAAGCGTACGCTTCAGCGTTCAGCCATGATGACGTAAGAGTAGAGCATTTCTATCGGGACGCAGAATAATTTACACATACACGAAGTAAGTAACCCGCACTAAAAGAGAAAAAGAAACAATCGGGAGTACATCGAGTCAAATTTGGTTATGTTTTTGCAAGTGACAGCTTTTAAATACTGGTGAATATTTTTTCAGGTACATGCAGCAAGTTAAACCTCACAGAAGAAGTTCAGAAATATATTCTCAACTATATCGGCTATGGCCTTGAAGACTACAGCCTGAAGGACAGGAAAGTGGGCGAGTACTCGTAAGTAATGTAACTGTGCAAGAATAATTCCCCACGTGCAGGCGTGTGCTAATTCTTTTTACGCTCATTCGAAGCGGTAGCAGCTTGGGTGGTCCTTTTCTTGTACTGTGTTCTGATCGCAATACATAGTGAAGCAGCGCCAAGCAGGACAGAATGACATGAAAGTATACCAGGGCAAGCACCGACTATCATTTGTATGCAGTTTACGCTATTTGTGTGCAAGCCACCATTAGCATTAAAAACGGTAGTAAAACAGTAAAGTCGGAACGTGCGACGTTTAGTCAGGTGAGATACTACATGCGGTTTATTCCAGCATTCTCAAGCAATGCCTATTGATATTTTTCTGAGTGATCTATTGGTCTGTGAGTCACTCTCACGCGCCGCATTGGTTAAACTGAGTTTCACCTAGGACGCGTGCCTGTGGGCATAAATGGACTGAGAGGACGGAAGGCGCGTCCACGTCGTATCGATTTCTCTTGTGCTGTGCCCGCTACTCTGTCTGCGTGTGTTATCGATTGCTAGTTCGCGGCCTACTACATCGCGGTGATGTCACAGCGCTCAGGCGCATAGTCACGTGCTACCTTTGTGAAATCTCGCGCAATTCCTTAGAACTACAGAAAAATTAAAACCGCTGCGCATAATACTGTAGAAGCCTGTTACATGGGCACTAGTTAACATACTCCGCAGCTTCTTCATTAAGGAATTTGCGTTTACAGCAGTAGTTTGTCTTGATTAACCCTTTCGGTCCGGTGTCCTATAATAGCAGGAACAAAAGCTGCTCTGTACCATGACATAAATAAGAAAGCAATTAAAATGAGACTTTGAGGCATATTCAATATCGCTATGGCAGCAAGCGCAGCCGTTTCTTCATTATCGTCTTCCTCGGAGCACTGCAGATGGGAAAACAAGGTGGCGTAAGACGAAAATGACGAGAACAAGAGGAGCCGCATCTTTCTTAATAGTTTACTTAATAACTACTCTCTCTCCCTAGCTATTGTAACTTTGTCCCCTGCTTCTAAGATGCTGCGAACTTACAAAGATTACTTTTGCCTATCATTTACACATCGTCCACGGTAATCCATAGTTTTCATGTCTTACAATATATGGGACACCAGGCCCAGTGGTTGTCATGATTGTCATGACCCTGAATGCACAGCCCGTGGTTCTAGATTCCTATTGCTTGTGTCATCCTCCAAATTCTCACTGTTCGAATGGAAATGCGAGAAATCAGCTTCAACTGTTTTACTTAATTGTAAGAAGACTCCAATAGTGAAGTACCTTTATTGCACGAAAATACGCTTGCTGCACTATGCGAATGGCACATAGATGTACACTTTTAGCACGGTAACCTTTAGTTTATTTTATAGGTACACAAAAAATGTGAAAATCTGCTACTTTACAAAAGGTTAAAGCACTTTACCCTTTAGTAAAGGAGCATGAGTGTAGATTACGAGATTACGATGACGACAAAGTCCAATACTCGCACCTTGCTCTTGCAGGCATTCGCACTATATACCAACTAAAAGGTAAACACATCAGGTCTTGGCCGATCCCCCGAAGTGGGTATGTGCCATATTCGAAGGCTCATCATCATCATCATCATCATCATCACCATCATCATCATCATTCGGAACAGTACTGTCCTCGCCCTAGAGGAGTACTGTGTAATATACTATGATATTAGATCTGACGAAGCGTCGAATATATCAACACAGGCTATTCAGGTGCAATGTGAAGCTCTGTATCACGAGGCCGAAGACTTCCTTTTGGGCCTTTCGGACCCACTAGCTAATGTACGGGTGCTATCATTGTAGTTTTTCAAAATTTATACATGTTCCGTAGGCGAAAAAATGGCTATTTCAACTTGCACCATCTTCCACTATACAAACACGATGCCCTTGTGTCCTATAGTTTTTATTTTATTTACAGATACTGCAGGCCTTTCCCAGACCCATGCAGGAGTGAATACAAACGATACAAACAGATAATAGAGACAGAACAGAACAGAGAACACTTTATTGATGAACCGGAGATGTTAGCCTGGTTAATGGCCTGGCTGGCTACTCCAGGTACTTAGCGGTGATTATGATATTTATAGTGATCACGTCTAACATAACACGTACATACGGTCACACTTACACACTCATATATACATATATACACTATAACTCAGTTTACAGCGTTTCATTGAGGCATGTTGCCCGTAGAAACGCTATCAGCGCCTTGGTGCTACGTAGTGCGCAGGCGCTGTCTTGCCACGGGCCTAGGAGATGCCGCAGCTCCAAGGTCGTACCGTGTGGCAAGTGAAGCGCTGCCTTCAGAGTCTTTCTATCCGACTTGTAGCGCTGGCAGTTGCACAGGACGTGTTCAATGTCCTCTCGTGTGTTGCATGTGGAGCACAATGGAGAATCAGACTGTTGTATTTTGTGCTTATAATCTCTCGTGTATGCTACATTAAGTCTTAATCGGTGAAGGCACGCTTCATCTCGCCTGGCTAAACCTTGTGGTACGTGGAAGCTGCAGGCTGGGTCAATGGCGTGTAGTGGTCCGTACTGATGTCCTGGATCACACCAGAAGTGTCGCTGCTGATTCCAGGAAGATGTCGATACCATAGTCGCCGCATCTTTTCTTGAAAGGGGTATGGCTGTTAGTGGTGTTTTAGTTCCATGGGCTGTTCTGGCAGCACTGTCGGCCCGAACGTTTCCTTGTATTCCACAGTGGGCTGGTAACCACTGGAATACAACGCGGTGATTAAGTTCATGAGCATTATTGCCTAGCCGCTTGATGTCCAAAACTAGTTGTTCTTGGGCTCGTGGTGACTTCAGGGACTGCAGCGCCGCTCGCGAATCAGAGAAGATTACCCAGGAATCAGGTGTCTGAGCTACGATGTAAATAAGCGCTCTCCGCAGCGCAGCCAGCTCAGTAGCTGTGGCAGATGTGCGGTGACCCAAGGTGGCAGAAATTGACATGTTTGCCGACGGGATCCACAGACCTATTGCCGATGATGTATCCGTAACAGAGCCATCAGTGTAAATGTGGCGGCAGGATCTGTAGTTGGCGTTAATATGCTCCAGGGCGAAATATTTCAGTGCTGGAGCTGGCGTGTTACTTTTACTCTTGATGCCCGGTACAGTCGTGACTATGGCCCAAGAGGGTAGTTTCCATGGCGGCGTTGTCGGAATTGATGGCTTTTCGTACATCAGCGGGAGAAGGGTCTGTACTTCGGATGTGGTGGCTGATGCAAGCGGATGGTTGTGAACCCTAGCAGCACAACGCACACAGGCTCGAAGAAACTCTTGCTTCAGTAGCAGTGGCACCGAAAGTCGCCGGCTTTCTGTAAGGGTTCCTACGATCGAAGTCTTTTTAGGTAGGCCCAGGCATATCCTCAGCGCTTTAGCTTGCATACTGGTGAGCGCCTGGATACTAGACTTGGAAAGTCCCTGTAGCGCAGGGAAGCTGTACCGCAAGAGACCTTCGCAGAGAGCAGTGTACATTCGCAGCAGAGCAGCCACAGAGCAGCCACCAGCATTGCTGGACATCATACGAAAAATATTTACGTATGATTCCAGTTTAGCCTTCAGTGTTCTTGTATGAGGCGACCACGTCAAGGATCTGTCGAATGTGACCCCCAGAAACTTGTGGCTTGGTACGTAAATACACTGAATGGCTTGGCATAAATGTAAGGAAAAATGAATCACAGTACATAAATGGAAAGTATACGAAAGTGCTATACATATATTGTTAATACACGACAGTTACACTCAAAACGATATGTTTCTATGTCAGCCATTTATATCAAGAAAATTAATGCTGCTGATATTATGAGTGAATGAATCCAACGAGGCAGAGTTCACTACTTCTTCAGCTAATCTATTCCAATAAAAAATTGCTCGAGGAAATAGGGATAACTTGTGGACATTAATGTGGCTAATTGGTTGTTTGAAAGTGTTACAGTGATGCGTCCTGGCTGAAACTTTTAAAGGATTTTGAAGGTAACGCGCCCGTATTAATTTGAAGTCACCGCGATCAAGCTGGTAAATGAATTTTAATCTAGATACTATCCTGCGTTGCTCAAGTTTCTGTAGATTAGCCTTATTGCGTAAATCGGTTACGCTAGAATGTCGGGAGTAAACGGAATAAATGAATCGCAAAGCTAAGTTTTGTACTCGTTCTATCTTTTTAATGAAATATCGCTGCCAAGGGCTCCAAATGACGTCCGCGTACTCCAACATTGGTCATACTAGTGCTTTGTACGCATATAGTTTTACCGCAGAGGGGGTATTGCGCAGTTTCCTCTTCAAGAACAACATGTTTACATGTCGACATCGACATGTTCAAGGACATGTTGCCATATTTCATACTACAGTAATTAGGCGCTCAAATTTGTAATGTTTGTGCTATTTGGGCGCTAGTGCTGTAATACATCGGTGGAAGAACTTTCTGGAGATTAAACAATATAGGTCTGAAATGGTTAAGTAATGTTAATTAATTTCCACAGCACGTTCGTAAGAATAGCTCGAGATGATCAAGGCCATGGTAAGATATACTAAGGCGATTGCATTCTCGTAACGTGCTCTTGTATATTTTTTAAAGCTTGGCGAATGAAACTGAAACAGCCTGTATACATCACAGGCTCCTTGTCCTGCCTGATAACTAAGCTAGTCTTTCCACTGCCAAACCAACAACTGGTGTGCCCTTTAAATTGCATATATTTAAATATGGCCACATGCGAATATTTATTTAAAATAAATATTCATCAAGCATATGGTTGTTGTTGTTGTTATGTGGGGTTTAACGTCCCAAAACCAGCTCTGATTATGAGAGACGCCGTAGTGGAGGGCTCCGGAAATTTTGACCACCTGGGGTTCTTTAACGTGCACTGACATCGCACAGCACACGGGCCTCAACATTTCGCATCAAGCATATGGCGACGTTGTAATTTGCAGTTTGAGTGCTATAATGATTTCAGACCTTTTTTTTTTAATGCCTATTTGCCAGAATTTCAATCTAGCAGTGACATATCCAACTTTCTTGTTCCAGGCCTACAATTAAAGCGAGCACTGGAATGCTTACGTTCGGAGATGGGTGTAACGAACCACCTCGTGCACCTAATGCAGAGTGCAGCGATGCTTATATTTTTTACATATACAGCGGCATAAGCTCCCCATTCAGCCTACCCATCAACATAACACTTTCACTCGGGGGGAAGAGGAACGATACCCACTTAGTTGATATCAACGATGCTGCATATGTATATTGGAATCCACATAACATTACGATTTACCCTGATGATACAACGAACTACTCAGAAAAGGTATGTGCGCTTAGTGGTCATATATAAGACATTTAACCTTAATATGCTTTGGGTGGTATATGCAGAACTCGAAGACTTAATTAGGTGCGAACATATACACAATGCGAAGATTTAATTAGGCACGGCAAGACATGAAAGATTTTAACAGAACGGGCAGAATAGAATTGGCGCAGCTTTCGGTGGTAATCAGTGATCGTAAGGCAGCCAATATATGGAGGTATAATTTGGACATAATTATACATTCTTTAAGCCTAAAATGACCAGTAGAACTCTGAGTATTAATAGAAATTATAGGTATATACTACGAGACAAGAAAGGCGATGCCACTGTCAATATCGACAAGATAGTTCAAGTACCGTAGGAATTCTACAGCGATCTAGAGTGATTATTACTATAATTGTTATTGTCCTAGCGATAGCAGTACTAGTGGTAGCAGTAGTAGTAGTAGTTGTTGTTGCACAGTAGCAGCAAAAGGAGTAGTAGTATAGTAGTAGTAGTATAGTAGTAGTAGTATAGTAGTAGTAGTGTAGTAGTAGTAGTAGGAGGAGGAGGAGGAGTGTAGCAGCCGCAGCAGCAGTACTAGTGGTAGCAGGACTAGGGGTAGCAGTAGTAGTAGTTGTCGTTGTTGCACAGCAGCAGCAGAAGGAGCAGCCTTCTTGCTGTTAGCTCGAGCGCACTTAAATTTCTTCATTACCTTCATGACTGAGGGGAGAGCGAGTGCCAGCATACTGTGACATTTTCTCTTTTTTTTAATTTCCGTACAATAGCATAATATTATCCCCAGCTACTGAGGCAACGTCTTATGTCTGTGTATTTCGAATAATGAAATGATGAATTCTTACACTCTGACATCTACCTTGCTTGCCCAAGTAAACTGCACCCACTACTTAAGCTAACACACTCTATGTCAGTAGAAAAAACGAGCCTTGCTAGAAACATCAACGAATCGCCGAGATTTTCTTTCAGGTGGGGAGAGAGAGTGAGGGAAGGAATGCGGGGAACTTAACCAAAAGCTGAAACAGGTTTGCCACCCCGCACTTAGATGGGGAAATCGGCGTGAAAAAGTGGACCGAGAGAGGGAAGAAACTAAAAACAAAAGACACACGTAGAGAGAAGAATAAACGAAAAACGCACACACTTGAGGTACGTTCTAGTTACAGTCGTTCAGAATCGCCGGTCTCTATCAAGAAGTGCACTAGTGCTGCCACAGCCTTTTTGTTAGACGTTAGCGCCTCACGTCAAGGTTACTGCGTTGGCTTATACCATGACGTGTCCACCACTGACTGGTCACTGGTAACCTACCAAATCGATGTTAATGACGAATTCGATCGGTTTACGGAACTTGAGCAGCATCAGCGAATTCATTCCCCAGTACACACCTAATCGCCATGAATGTCTCCTCTGGTCTCACCAGAACTTATAAGTTCTTCGAAACATAAGGGTCGCGCCATGGGAGGTCTAAAAGTTTTCCATCTGTTCCGTGAAAGGAAGAATTTAGTCTTCTTCGAACTCTCCATAAAGGCTTTTATAGGGCAACTCAGAGTTCATGTACTGCAGTCTTAGAAAAAAGTTCTCTTACAAGACTGCCGAGTCTTGGAAGTATGTACACAACGGTCTAGAAAAAGTGGCAAGTCCTTCATACCGCTGAACTCAAGTAAAAATAGAAGTTCAAACCATCGCTTGCTGTTCTGCCATGTATTTTTCATCCGTTCATAAAAGCTCAGACCACTGCACCGGTACCACTCAACAGCTGAAGGCTCTTGTCACAACTAGTTCTATGTCACAACATCGAAGTGTCATCTCTGAAATCATTCACCGCTTGAAAATGTCCTTGTCCTACGACCAGTATAGTGGCCCTTCAGCGATACTAGAGGTTCATGACAGTGCACTTATCCCAGTGTTCACTACAATATTTGACGACTGCTTGCATACTTCCATTTCCTAGCACGCGGAACAGTGCTGGCGTCTTCTCCGTGTTTGGGTCTAGCTATACGAAAGTAACGTCTGCAATTCGTCTAAATTTATCTTCTCTCTACCACATAGAACATCTTCGAGCTGGCTCCTGAGAGTTGGCTGTTCAGAAAGTATTGCCTTTTGGTGTGAAAGATTCATTGATGCTAATTCGATAGGAGTTTTTGTTCTCGCACGCCGCTCAACTATATCAAGAATTGCGCCACTTCAGTGATGCAAATCTACATGCCTCTATCTTAGATAAGACAGATTGCCCCCATTTACTATGTTTACCAAAAAAGCCTGGTCAGGTTCCAGTATGGGCGCAAGTCTACGTAAGAGCGGAGCTGGTGGCCTTCCTCTCCTCATTTTCCCGTCCTCAACTTCACTTTCGTTCCGCACCTTCTTGATACACAGCACTATACATGGGTGTGCTATGGTTTACTCTCTCCCTTCCTTATTTGCATCTAGCTCACCCTCAAAATCACTCCTGCTCGCCCTCACTTTTTTACCACCTCCTTGTTGCACTATAGTATAGACGGATACACTTTGCTATTCACAACATATAGGGTTTTTTAGGGGCGAAGCTCCTTAGGGTGGGGGTCGTTCCCTCCTCCGTACATGGCATGTAGCCACCTGTAGTTTTATGAAGTGCTTACTAGATGGCGTGATGGCGCCGCGGTGCTCGCTTCATTCAGATGTATGGGAACGCGTAGCATGGGAGTCCGTCCGTCCGTCCGTCTGTCCTTCCGTCTGTCTGTCTGTCTGTCTGTCTGTCTGTCTATCCGTCCGTCCGTCCGTCCGAGCGCTGCGGAGCTGCTTAGCTAGTACGTGAATTGATCAATAGATGGTGCGGAGGCGCTCGCTGCGTGCTCTAGTGTGATAGGAGAGCGCTCGATGGTGACACACAGTGTTTGTCACGTCTTTGATGATGTACTGGGCAAGATTCACGGAAGATTCACGGTTTTTACCGATGAGCCTCCGGAGCTTCGCCCACTCATCATCATTCACTCCGTGGATATGCGGGGATTTTTTTTCCGAGGCGGCGTCATCCATTGGCGTGGCCCTTTGGTAGAACGCCTGCCCGTCATGCAGGCGGCCTGGCTTCGATTCCCGCTCCAACACAGCTAGTCTTCTTGCGATGTTAGCATAAAGGACTCAAAGGAATCGTAAAGTATGTTGCAGCTAAAGCGTTCTGACCTGGTTGCGCTAAATGTTAACTAGGTGTGAAAAGTTGTTTCAGTTTAACCAAAGAGGACACCAAGGCCTTGTTTCCATACACTTCTACCGCATACTCGATATGGCGAGTAATCTGTTAACCAAGAACATTTTACCTCGAGCTAGAACAGCTTCGCGGTCAACAACAAAAAAAAAAAAATCTGCGTTTACTCTATATAGCTGTATTTCTGGAAACAATGCGATACTGCCATTATTATTTGCGCAATATTTCATCTATTCTGATTGTGTATGACAGGCAGGTTCATGTAAAGTCTACCTCAGCAGATAGCACGTTTCTCTCAAATCTCCTAGGCTATACATGCAGGGCATAAGTAGCAGGATAATCCACGATGTATCTAGTCATTACAAAACTTCGATAACTTCATTCGTAATATGCTTCGGTACAGACATCTTAATTTCGATGTTCAAGCGATATTCTGTGTGGACGTTTTAACGATCTAGCAAAAGCAATTTCCTAGCAACGACTTCTTGAAATAAGCGTCGAAAAATATGCACTATCAAATGTGGCACAATGTCTTGCTGTCCTCATTAAGCAACTCTTTTTGACGCTGAAGCTTTTGTTTAGGCGACAGTTTGCCCCCGCCCCCAAATTTAATGATCGGAGCTTTCGTTAGCTTGCTTGACTTTGGATAGCGATGAATACTTGCGCCTCCTACCGGAGGGATCTTTAATGTGAAACCGCGCCTTAATGACCACCGTATCGCAAGGTAAGCTGGTATAAATATTGTAACAAAGAAATACAGGCTGAGGTTTAATGTAATAAAATAAATTAACACCATCTTCCCAAAGGGAACCCTGATGGATGCGAAGCAGCAGCGTTGCGCACGGCTGGCGTCACGGGTTGAACGGCGCTAACGCGGGTGCTTCGCATCCCATCAGGGTTCCCTTTGGGAAGATGGTGTTAATTTATTGCGCGTGAACCGACGAGTCGGCGGTGTAGCGAGCGGCGGTAGCGGCAGGTGTTGCGGGCGAATGGACGAGGCGGCAGCTGCGGGCGCTGCGGCGAGCGCGCGGCAGGCGAGGGAGAGAGTGACGTCAGCGCGCACTGCGAGGGGAGCGTGACGTCAACGCGCAGCTGCGGCGTGACCTACTTGGCACCGCTCCAACACCTGCGGCGAGGGGAGCGCGTTGCGGCGCGTTCGTACGGAGGCACGGAGGGACAGCGTTACACAGGCTAGTCAAAGAGCTGCTTTGCATCTAAAAAGAATGTTCTGGCTCGAAAAGGCACGAAACAAAGACTTTTTTCTGCCTCCATCGGAGGGCACAGCTCCGCGCCTGAGGCCACGCAGCCTCCCGTACGGCCCCGCGAATGAAGGCGATCAATGACGGCGGCACAGGTGAGCGGGCAGAGTCCTTGCCGTGACGTCATATCAGCGTGATCGTAGCGGCGCCAGTGTTCGTTTTCGGGCCTGTTAACGCCTATTTCTTTGACCGCGATGTTTCTTACTCCTCGCTGTCACTTTTTTACCGTTTTACTTCCAGCTCGTCACTTTTGTAGCCTAGCCTCGCACGTTGTACAAATGCTTCCCTTCGTCTTTCAGCCTGCCTTGAGCATGGTTATATATATGCGGCTTTATTTTTCATTGTCATTCGATATTTGTCATGTTGTATTATTGTAGTTTTGCCCTGCTTAAAAGGGAAAAGGTGGTGTGTTACCAGGGCATGTCTATTTCAAGGGCCCTAGGCTACGGTCAAGTTCTTTATTCATATTGTTGTTCTCAGTCATGTTCGCAATCGGCGTAAAGAAATGTTTGCGTTCCTTTTTTCAGAAATGCCAGTTCACTATTGCAGTCTTCTTCAATGGGTCGTTTGTTTATAAGGTGCCTAGAGAAAAAGGCGACAAGCCGAAGCAAGGCTCTTATGGCATTGGAGCAGTCGCAGCGATTAATTCAAGGCTTGTACAGTACGCCGACGACGTTTTAGCGTACAACGTCAGTGGCACATTTCAACACGCAGTTGCTTGTAAATCCAGCGTGGAAGAATGTGTCGACGGCGAAACGATACATCAGCGCAACACATGATCACACATACATGGATCATGCATCCCATTCCATAATGCCTCCAAGTTTTCTACTGCAAGTCCAATGCACGCTTCAATAAGGGAAATGGCGCTAAATATATATTGTGTACCTCACTTTGTGTCACTCGTGCTTTCTGATCGTAGACCACTAATTTGCTGAAATAAGAAATTAAGTTATCATAAAACGCTATGGCCTCAGCTTTATTTAAACATGCTGCTCCGTTGAAATAGGTGTGTTCGTTTCCTGAATACATGACAATAAGTGTGGCAGCATACCCTTAAACCGGCGTCCTCGGGCTGCTACTCACGATAAATATATGGACATTCTCACCTGGTTTTACTGAACTTGTGCGAATGGTAAGCTCAGTTTCCCTGCCATTCGCGTAGAAAAAAAAAATGCCGTTGTATTTACGTACAATCCTTGTAACACCACCATCATCACTACAAGACCACCGATTAGTCAGATTCTGGTCGAACAAATCTCTCCTGAGGTAGTTTTGTGCCTTAAGTCGCCTCTCTACACACCGTTCACTAAACGTTTCGAAATACAGCTCAAGAACCACAACACTGCCGACACTACAGCCTACAGAGTCGAAACTAGGACACCTGGCATCTAACAGAAGACACGCCATAGAAAAACGCCGTAACCTCGTAAGGAGACACCTTTTTAAAGAAGAAAAAGAAAACCTCTACAAGGATGGGGTCTTTTTTTAAGCTTCTTCGCCTGTGCTTGGGCTCACTCTTGCCTTGGATGGCGCGCGCCGCTTGGATGGCGCGCGCCCCGGCTTCACGTAGACGGCACCCCCGGACTGACCCACCCGGGGGAAATCGGCAGCCGCCTTTTCCTGTCTTTCTCTTCTCATCTTCGTCTTTCTCTCTCACTTTCGACCTGTCCTGTCTTCTCTCTTCCATTTACTTCCAGTTTCCTGGCGGCAAGGGTTAACCTTGTGTGGGTAGCCAACCTCGACTGCACCATATTTGGTTATAGCGACAATGTACAGTTGACACGGCAAGGCTTGCTTTAACACAACCTCTGCCGTGTCCCCTTGTTGGGCTCGGTGGTGGGCGACTGGCATTGTTGCCGAACTTCACACTTATTTCATGGGATCCTCTAACCCTTTCGCAGCTGATCGCCCTCCTAAACGGTGGCGCACCGAAGCAACCTTTCCAATGTTTCCAAAGAAAATTGACATCTACCCGAAATTTCATGTCCTACATTGCGAGAACTCTGAGCAAAAAGCGCGAAACCTATCCCCATTCTTAGTATCCAAGTGCCTAACGGAGACTATTGGCAGTGGCTACAAAGCCACGAAAATGTCGAGTGGTGATCTGCTCATCGAAGTGAAAGACAAGTCTCAGTACGAGAAACTAACCCACCTTGTTACTATCGGGGACAAGTCAGTATCTATTACTGCGCATCGAACCATGAACACAGTCAAAGGCGTCGTATCAGACGAAGATTTGATGGATTTGACCGATGAAGAACTCTTATCTGGATGGAAAGACGAAAATGTTGTCCAGGTGCAACGTATCAAAATCAGGCGCGACAACAAAGAATTATCTACTAGGCACATAATACTAACTTTTGCCACAAGCACACTCCCAGATGCAGTACAAACAGGTTACCTAAAGCTGCATGTAAGACCTTACATTCCAAACCCTCGGCGCTGTTTTCAGTGTCAGAGGTTTGGGCATGCATCGCAAACCTGCCGAGGGCGCCTTACCTGTGCAAAGTGTGGTACAAATGACCACTCCGCTGATGATTGTAACGCTGAGGCCCACTGCGCCAACTGCGGCGGTGACCACCCTGCATATTCGAGATCTTGCGCAGTCTGGAAAAAAGAGAAAGAAATAATCACCATAAAGGTCAGGGAAAATATCAGTTTCAGAGAAGTTCGTCAGCGAGTATCACAATTTTTAAACAGACCATCTTTCGCCGAAGTGGTGCATCAGGGGGCAACACCACATCGGCCTCTGGCAGTCGCCCGAGCAACGCACAGCGTGCCGAAGCGATTGCCACCCGCCCCCATGGTGGGAGCAGCCCAGGCTGCCCCACCATCTCTGAACTCGAACAAGCCGGTGTCCTCCACTAGCTCTCGTGGCAACCAGTCCACGTCGGAAGCTATGGAGGCTTCACCCGCCGTCGCACCGGTGGGGTCAAAGGCTTCGCCTCCTGAGGCGAAACCTCAACGTCGCACACAACGCTCTCTAGAGCGAGTGTCCATTGCCTCAGAAGCTATGGACACAACTCAAGGTGAAGAGGCGCAGGATGCGTCTAAGGGGCGACGAGGCTCTCTCGATCGCCCCAAAAAAGGCAAAACACCTATTACAGGGCCAGAAAAGGCTCTGTAATTTAAGGAAACACTTTATCCCTTGTACACACAGCACCGCTTTACATTAAATATGGACACACAAATTATTCAGTGGAATGTAAGAGGCCTTCTTCGAAACCTCGACGATGTCCAGGAACTTCTCCACGAACATAGTCCAAAGGTGCTGTGTGTGCAAGAAACACACTTAAACTCCAAGCACACAAATTTTCTCCGTAAACATGTTATCTTTAGAAAGGATCGTGGAGATGCTATCACATCGTCTGGTGGTGTAGCCATTATAACGGACAAAAGTGTGGCTTGCCAGCGTCTTCAACTCAAAACTGCCCTTGAGGCAGTGGCCGTTAGAGCCGTAATATTGGGCAGATTAATAACTATTTGCTCCCTTTATATTCCCCCACATTATCCGTTGAGCAAACAAGAATTCGAGGCATTTATATACGAATTACCGGAACCTTACATCATCCTGGGAGACTTCAATGCACACAGTGACCTTTGGGGGGACTCTCGTTGTGATGCGCGAGGCCGTTTGATCGAACATTTTCTTTTTACGTCAGGTGCATGTATTTTGAACGGCAAGGAACCCACGTACTACAGTTTTCCAAACAACAGTTACTCATCCATAGATCTAAGCATCATCTCACCGTCCCTTTTACCTGATTTTAAATGGGAAGTTATTAAAAACCCGTACGGAAGCTTCCCAATACTACTGAAAGTCGCCAAGTCAAATGAATATCCTCCAGACGTTCCTCGTTGGAAGATTCACTCCGCCGACTGGGAGCAGTTCCGAAATATGACTGTCGTAAAATGGGAGGACGTGTGTTCTTTCAGCGTAGATGCTGCGGTCGAATACTTAACAGCTGTTTTGATCGACTCCGCCACTAAATGCATCCCTCAAACAAACGGCATGACCTGCAAGCGACGTGTTCCATGGTGGAACGAGGAGTGTAGAAACGCGCGCAGAAAACAAAACAAAGCGTGGAAGGTGCTTCGTGATTCTCCGACGGCCGAAAACCTCATAACTTTTAAGAATATAAAATCTCAGGGAAGGAGGACGCGCCGACAGGCAAGAAGGGAGAGCTGGCGCAAGTTTATCTCTAGCATCAATTCGTATAGAGATGAGTCGAAGGTCTGGAGTAGAGTAGGCAGAGTGAGCGGTCGGCAATCATATTCACTACCCTTGGTGGATACTACGGGAGACAGCTTAGCGGACCAAGCAAACTTTCTGGGCGCACATTTTGAACACATATCTAGTTCATCACACTAATCAGAAACATTCAGAAAGCACAAAATGCGAATGGAGGAGCAACCATTGGAACGGAAATCTACAAATGAGGCATACAACCGACCATTCTCCTTCGCAGAGCTGCAAGCAGCGCTAGCCTGTTGTACGAAATCTGCGCCAGGACCCGATCGTATAACCTATGAAATGTTGAAGCACTTATCCCCTGAAACACAAAAAACTGTGCTTTGTATTTACAATGCCATATGGTCTTCTGGTCACATCCCTTTTACTTGGAAAGAAGCTGTTGTGATTCCCATCCTGAAACAGGGAAAAGATCCTTCTTCGGCAAATATTTACAGGCCTATAGCATTGACGAGCTGTTTATGCAAACTTTCGAGAAGATGATAAATAGGCGCCTGCTCTGCTATCTTGAAAGGAACAAAATTTTAGACCCATACCAATGTGGTTACAGAGAAGGGCGATCTACAACAGACCACCTTGTCCGCCTGGAAACATATATTCGGGATGCCTTTGCACAAAAACAGCTATTTTTATCGGTATTCCTCGACATGGAAAAGGCCTATGATACTGCGTGGCGCTTTGGTATCCTTCGGGATCTCTGTGGAATGGGTATTCGTGGAAATCTGTTGAATATTATTGAGAGTTATTTGTCGAACAGGACCTTTCGTGTTAGAGTTGGCGGTGTACTGTCAAATCTATATATACAGGAGACAGGCGTCCCTCAAGGTGGAGTACTGAGTTGTACACTGTTCATAGTGAAAATGAACTCCTTACACACTGCTTTACCTCGCTCGCTCTTTTACTCTGTTTATGTAGATGATGGGCAAATAGGTTTTAGGTCCTGCAATTTGGCCATCTGCGAACGGCAAGTGCAGGTTGGTTTAAACAAACTCTCGAAATGGGCGGACGATAATGGCTTTAAACTGAACCCCCAGAAAAGTACGTGTATTCTCTTCTCCAACAAGAGATGTAGGCTGCCAGAACCTGCTGTCGAACTAAAAGGAGAGCGAATATCTGTCAGTGCTGAACACAAATTTTTAGGCATTCTGTTTGACTCAAAGCTCACTTTTATCTCCCATTTGCGTCATCTAAAGACCAAATGCCTCCGCACAATAAACTTGCTTAAGATGTCTCGAACTACGTGGGGCAGTGACAGGAGGTGTCTATTGAGCCTCTATAAGAGCCTCGTACGCTCACGCCTGGACTATGGGGCCGTGGTATACCATTCTGCCACGCACAGTGCCCTAAAAATCCTAGATCCTGTGCAGAACGTCGGCATACGCCTGGCAACAGGCGCATTTCGAACGAGCCCTGTTGATAGCTTGCATGTTGAGGCGAACATCTGGCCATTGCACCTACACAGAACATACTTAAGCTTTTCATACTTTATCAAGGTTAAATCAGATAAAAAGCACCCTTGTCACCTAATGATTTCCGACTTGTCCTCTGCACGATTTTACCACAACCGTCCCTCTGTTAGGGTCCCTCTATCGCTGCGTTTGGAAAAACTGGCAGCAGAAATTGGCATACCGCTTAAAGAAAGTACTCTAATGTCACCTGTACCCATTGCGCCGCCCTGGGAATGGAAGAACATTCAGTGCGACACGTCGTTTGTTGAAATATCAAAGCATGTGCCAGAAGCGCATGTACGATCGCATTTTCATGAACTGCAGCTGAAGTACTCTTGCGCAGAATTTTACACAGACGGCTCAAAGTCTAGTAATGGTGTAGCTTATGCAGCTGTAGGCGCATCATTCTCTCTATCTGGCACGTTAAATCCAAACACAAGTATCTTCTCTGCAGAAGCGAATGCTATCCTTTCTACTGTCCAACGTATTAGGCAAAGCAGTTTACCTAAGGCGATAATATATACCGATTCCTTGAGCGTTGTCAAAAGCATTATGAGCTTTCAGAAACATAAGAAGCCTGTTTTTAACGAGCTTTATAATGCGCTTTGCTCAGCCTACACGTGCGGCCAGGTCATTATCCTTTGTTGGGTGCCAGGTCACAGAAGCATTCAGGGTAATGTAGATGCTGATGAGAAGGCCAGGTCGGTATCCTTTTGTGATGCCGATACAAGATACCCACTCCCGTCACAGACTTACAGCCCTTTCTTCGTCGTCACATAAGAAACTACTGGCAAAGATGGGATACGCACACAACCAACAGCTACACACAATCAAATCACAACTGGGAAATTGGACATACGAGAGAACAAGCAGGTACAAGGAAGTGCAAATTTGTCGGTTAAGGATAGGGCACACATACCTCACTCTCATCTTTTAACCGGAAGTGACCCTCCAACATGCCGTAAATGTGGCGACAGATTAACTGTTCTCCACGTCCTCATCGAATGCCGAGAGTTAGAGCGACAAAGAAAAAAATACTTCCCCTTATTGTACCGCGAGCACATACCCTCCCACCCAGTATTCTTTTTAGGGAAAGACCCCCTTTTAAACTTGATAGTGTATTGAAGTTTTAGATGACGTGAAGCTTTTGGAAATAATTTGGCCTGGTCCTTTGTAGCGCAGCCTCCTTCAGGAGGTTGCTGCTGCAAACTAACCCATTTGAAAGCACCAGCCTCCCAGACCTTGCGGCCAAGGGCCTTGTTGAGGTGTTGGTGTCAATGTATCGTCAATGTCATCGCTTTTATTCCTTCATTGCCGGCTTTATCTTTATTGCACCCACTCTTCACTCACATTATTTTAACAGATATGTATTTTATGCCATTGGCAGCGACTGTTTTTAGGCCTATTTACAGCCAGATTACATACACATTGCCGAACTCACCAATCCGCTATTGCAGAAACCTTCAGGCCATTCTACAGCCATATCATATCCACCATTCCCATAGCAGCACCATTCTCACCACATGGCATGGCGCTCTTTGGCCATAACTGGCCCTTGCGCCAAGAAACACCATCCATCATCATCATGATATCTGGTGTTTTACGTCCCAAAACCAGCTCTGATTATGAGAGAGACCGTATTGGAGGGCTCCGGAAATTTAGACCACCTGGGGTTTTTTTAACGTTCACTGACATCGCACAGCACACGAGCCTCAACATTTCGCCTCCATCGAAGTGCAGCCGCCGTGGGGGATTCAATCATGCGATCGTCGGAGCAGCAGCCGAGTACCATAGCCACTAGACCATTGTGGCGGGGCATGAAGTCTTTGTTTAGATCGAGCTATTTAATACATTTTGTGTGTCACTTAAATGCAAATGATTTTCCTCCTCCATGATTTCTATCGTTCTGATTGTAAAAATGCTTCACCCTTTTGCGATAGACCACGTTGATTCCACCGAGTGTGGGGGAGGTTGCAGTCTCTCCGCCGGTCTTACCGCTAGACAAAGCAATAAGTACTAATATTCTAAAAATAAATAGAGGCGTTTGTCTGGCCAGCGCCTTCTCTATTTGAGGTGCTGGTCTGGCAGACAAGATAATTGCTAGATATTGCCCATTTTGCCATTATGTGTTAATGATTTGCCAAAAAAAATGTTTTTTTTGGTGAACAGGATCCGAGCTTAACATGAGCACAACATTATTCTGTATTCTTTCTAAATATTACTCGCACGTTACATGACCTTTGCCGCTATATTAGTGTAGTATAGCAAAAGAGTGAGACGGCGTCAAGCCGAGGACACGCGTGCCATGTCTGCCACCGTCCGCGGTTCGACGCGAACGTGTGTACGCTGAGCTCGGTGCGAAACTGAGAAGCGTCCGCTGGGCCTCGCAGTGCTTCCCGAGGTGTTTCCCGAAATCACGGACCACGACAAAGTTCGAATGTGCCGGTGACAAATATGAACGAGCCATGTGCCACATCCCATTTTGAAAACTGGCCAGCAACTTACCGAATTTGGCATCCGCTCTGCACTCTTCAGCTGTGAGTCCGCAATACAAATTCGGCGACGACACTGTAGTCTCACCAAAAGGCACAGGCTTGTGTTCATATACAACCGATGTCACAGTTGGGATGGGCATTGTCTTAGGAGGTACACTCGCCAAGGAATCGCGCAATCAACTTGAATGATCGATAAATGCGGTACATGATAAACGATAAACGCGTGGACAGACTGCGTGCAGCCGCTGAAACTCGTTCTTACACCTTGCACGTTGGTAGCGATGCAGCCGCGACGAGAGAGCGCGGAGAGAGTTCCTCGTGGTTTCCCCTCGGAAGGCAGCGAACGCCAGCAAAAGCAGGTTCAGAACCACATTCTTTGCAAACTGCAGATGAGCACAATGGATGTTCACGGAGGGGGCCGTGACAAAGGTGGCCAGTTCGGGAGGGGACGCGCGCCCCCCTCCCCACACACTTTTTTTTTATGTTTAGTTGCTGCTGGCTTAGCACGTGCTAGGTTGCTTCTCGGCAGAGCACGCTCGTTTTTCTTGCTTTCTTTTTTTTTTGTAGCTGTCTCAAAACGTGGAAGACAGCATGTCTGTGGGCAAACATTTTTGCACAATGGCGGGACCCCGCCGGGACTGCATTTGTTAAGTGCAGCTCAGTGCAGCCTGTGGCGTATGCTGGCACGCATGTGTCTCTTGCCAGCTACTTGTAACACAGGATTTCGCAGAGACTGAACCACCCACTATAGCTAAAAACGAGAGCGAAATGCTGCACTGCACGCAACAAACGTAGCGAGGACGCACGGCGCCGCCATTCTGTTTGAATTCCTGCCATTTTCTTCAGCGCACGAAAGACATGCACGTTCTGCCTTTCCGCACGACAAGAAATACTGCGACTCTGTCTCTACGCGCCCTTCTTTTGCCCTTATTGGTTATAAATAAATGAGTTGTTAAATATCAGAATACGCACATGTGCGCTTATATCAACGCCATAGTCTCATACGAACGCCAGTGATAAATCCGACACACTGCACAGAGCATGCACTCAAGCTCGATATATTCTGCTCATTTAACCAGTACAACGTAACCGATGGCCGATGTGTAAACGAATTCGATATGTATGGAAAGAACGCAAAACGGACGTTACACAAAAAAGCAAAAAAAGCATGAATTATACGCAATGGCGTGGACATATTAAGGAATTATTAGCCTATTGTATCTGCGTGGTAGTAGAGAGCATGGAGGTGCATTGTCTACCCGACCAGTAGACAATTATTTTCTTTTGCTGAGCTTATGCGAGCTGCGATACATGCGTTGCGCTGTACAGGAGCTGTTTTGAAAGGATTGCACTAGTTTCGCGAACGCACTGATGAAATGTAGTGGAGGGCCACGTGGTCAACAACAGCTTGACTTAGGACGGCTGGTTTATGCTGTAACCCTGCTCAAACGTATGAAGAAACCGGAACAGAAGAGAGCTTTGATTTTCAACTGATTTTTTTTTCAGTGCATGCTTGCTGTTTTTATATAACAAGATACGCAGATCGCCTGCACAAGAACACTCTGTGATCAGATACACTCTAGTAGAACTCACCAGAAAAGCTCTCTCTATATCAATATAGGTGTGTGCATTTGTTTGCCACCTTGAGATGAAAAATGCTTGCCATATCACTGCTTGGTATTTTTCGTTTTTGCTTTTTTCGCAAATGTCGTGGTCTTGACAAGAGCACTTCATTTGAATTTGCAATACAAATGGATCTATGTATTTCATGGTCCTCTCATTATAGAGCTAGCACTAGATCAGTATTGTCTCCTCGCTGTCGCAATGTTAGCTCTGTATACCGTTCTTTTGCATAAGTTGCTAAATGTCAGTAGTATAACGCCGGTGGCGAGTTTATCTCCGCTTCAGCGCACCATAAAGTCGGCGCTAGACCTTTTTTGTCCACGCGCTGTTACCTCCATATGCCTTTTCCTTCCATAGGTTGCTAAATGTCAGTAGTATAGCGCCGCTTGCAACTGTTTATCTTTGTTTGAACATATGAGTGCTGGTTATGCCCATCGATGTATGCACGAACTAGTTCAATTTCTATGAATTTAAATTTCTGACATGCGCGCTGTCAGATAATTTTCCACCATGCTTGTCGATCCTTCTGGCTAATGTTAACTGTTGCGCCAGCCTGTTTCGCTAAGTTCCCGCAAAACAGCCTATAGATGTATATATGAATAGTTTATATGCATGTTTTTTGTGTGCCCTGCTTATTAATAGATACCAAGAGAGGCTAAGCGCAGCCGTCGATGACAAAGAGTAAGGAGTGACGAAATTAAGAAATTCGCAGGCGTCAAATGGAATCAGCTCGCGCAGGGCAGGAAAGGCGGAGAGCTTGGGAGAGGCCTTCGTCCTGCAGTGGACGTAAGGGATGATGATGATGATGACGACGACGACGACGACGACGACGACGATTGCTTATATTGCGTAATTACTACGAGAAAACCGCAACGTGAATTTATCTATGTACATCTATGTGTGTATTGTCACGCGATTGTGAGGATGAAGTACGCAGGATTCAAAACGTTGAAAGTCTAACTGATCATTGCGCGGAGATGTGCCCAGGATATCATACAAATCACACTGCAGGGGGACATCGACGAGAAAAGTCGTCGACGATGGCCGATAAAATAGACCCGCGATGAAATAAGCGATGTCGACTTTTGTACATGCATCGCAGTACGTTTTAGTTTTACCACTGAGTCTCGTGTATAACCTGGAAGGTACTCAAACATGCTGCATTACGCATGCATCGGAGCCACACCCCTCCAGCCCTCCTCTTTTTTCCCCTCTCCAAGGAAGCCCATACATTTGTTTCACCAAAATAACGCTCATGTTGTTAGTTAGTGCATAGTCAAGTCTGTTGTTTCCACATCTAATAATCAAAAAGCCCAGTCTGTCAGAATTGCGGAGGAAGTGGCCATAGCACTAGCACTCGCCTCCACAACGGCCAGCGTGGTAATCAGTGACTCCAAAATCGCAATTGATAACTTCGCTCAGGTAGGATCTCGAAAGAATCATAAAAATCATGGCTAATTTCCGCGGGAAAAAGAAACCGCACACACACTAGCTCGAGATTTAGCGAGCTAAGCAGGGCAGAAACAACGCGGGGCCCGAGTGCGCGGAGAGAGAGCGCATGGTAAAATTTAATGAAATAACCAAGCAATACAGATTAGAAGGCAGTATTTCCCCCCACCGCACACCTCATTAAGTTAACAGCAAGCGACAGCATGGCGCCTAGTACAAACACATTCCCGAATGCGATCGCGTATAACCGTCTTGGATGCGAAGTATCTTTTGCTCGGGGCTATGTCCGTTGGCGTCCGCACCCCCACTGCGCATGCGCAACAGATGGACCAAGTTTGCAAGGAACGAGCATGCTCCCTCTCCAGCGAGAGACAACGCTGACGCAGGCAGCGTCTGCTAGCGAGTTTCTTGATTGAAAAAAACCGACTGCTCGAGCTGCACAACCGCTCACCGGCCACCCCCGTATGTATAGGCCTCAATACAGTGCAACGCGTGTGAATATACACACGCGTTGTCATTCATTTACATGCATGAGTGGGCAATGTCACGGGTGATTTACGGTAACACCGAACGATCCCCAGTACTTCGCCACTCGCCATGGTTCACTTCGTGGAGATGCGTGAATTTTTTATCCGGACCTCTACTCAAACAGATGCAACGACTGCAATCAGCGGGCGGATCTCAGCCACATCATCTGGGCTTACCTCATGATAGTGGGGGTGCCGAACATACATACACTAACAAGGAGCAGTGGGAGACCGCACAGCTGAGCTCAAACAGCGAAGACCAACGTCAAGTTATCAGGCGAGCCGAAGATGCCGCTAGGACCCAAGGGCTCCTCGCCGCCATCTAGGGAGGGGATATAAAACTCCTCTGACAGTTGCCGCTGACAATAAAAGTTTTCATAATTATTCTCAGCAACTAACAGCTCCATAATGTGTGCTGTAGGAGATTATGAAACACTCTAAGCTATTAATTGACAGCATACAAAGAAGCAGCTACTTACTTTTTATGAAAACAGCGTCGAAAGAATAGCAATGATGAATATGTTTAAAATCAAGCACCGCATTGCCTACGCGACACAAGGTGTGTTCTAAGCGTGTGTAATTTCTGCAGTGCATAGGCATCACATTGTCATGACCTTCCACTCTGATGAAAATTGTGGATGTATGC
>CM023491.1:51693406-51723628 GCA_013339685.2 Hyalomma asiaticum
TGACATTGTGTACCACGATAGGTTCATAATCGCGCCAAATTTAAATGTCCCGTTTATAACTAATCACTGTAACAACGAGCGCGTCGCATTCGGCTGCAACTTTTTTTTATGCGACAGCACGTGTGACAGTGAAGTGCGTTCGCCATCATACGAAAGGAAAACAGGTACGCTTATCGATATGTGTCCAATAAGCCGAGGAACCTATTGTGTGTTGCCGTTGTCGTTGCCTGTACAGGAGTACTTATCGACAGTGATCACCGGTTGCCTTTCCCATCCGGTAACGGCCTCTTTTTCGACGCGAGCTGTAAAGCTAAAGAAAAAAAATGCAGTTTACTAACGTGAAAACTGGGGAAGCGCGAAGCAGTTGCGCGCCGATGCTTCCCGCACGAACGCATCGATATCTGCGCTGAACCGGTTTTGGGCAATTATGCGCTTCTTGCGCCCTGTCGACAGAAAGTGCGGGCCAACCTTAGAGGCAGTGCAGCCAGCGTGTGTATAGGCCGATACTGGACACAGTGCTGTCAGACAGTGTATATTCAGGGTTGTCGTGTAAGAAGCGATTTTAACAAATTTCTCTTACAATAGTGCAATCAATTCCTCGTATTTCCTGCATTTCATAGTAGTTGAAATCGTACCAGTTTACTCTAAGCCGGTTTTAGACTAATTATAGACTTGTTTTTTACCATAGTTTGACCGCTTGCTTCACCGTGACGACGACGACAGCACACGCCGACAGCAGACGCCCACAGCTCGAGCGCATAAGGTCTTCGCACCTAAAACAATCCTCTTTTGTAATTGTGCCGTCAAAGAAGACGTGATGCTTGCTCCCGAACACTTGTTTCTGGGGACGGAGTCCCGGACAGACAGAGAGACAAAGAACTTTTGTAATATTTTAAATCTTCAGCGTCAAGACTGGCAGCTTCTCAGAACTGTACTGTCACTCTATCAAGAACGTGGTTGAGCCATGTGCCTAAGAACAGGAAGGACACTTATACGCGTAAGCAACTAAGCGCAGTGCGAGGCGCATATCCTAAATGAGCAGCTTCTCTGATACCGGTGCACCCCCGACGTTTCATTTATTTACAACTTCATCAATTTATTTCCATCACTCAAAGGGCGCAGTTATCAATGTCACTGATAGCGGTATGGCAATAATTTTAAAAATGGAGGTCTTGTGGTGAAAAGGGAACTACATAAAAAGCGTTTTATGTAGTGTATATCATATCGCACCGCACTTTGACATCTTAGATCTGGTTTCACTAGAAGTGCCTTTTTGCGCGTATAATTGTGTATAATGATGTGCTGTTCAAGCATTCTTGCCCATTTCATTATGCGAAGTGTTTTTTGGTGTGTTGTAATGTTTGCTTTTTAACTGCTATTTTCTCTATTTTTTTTCTTCTTCAAATGTCCAAATGTACACTTTATTTTTAAATGCTTGCCGATTTGACGTTGTTTACGCAGTAACATTTTGCACCTGGGTTTCCTGATGTTTGCTTTTTGTATTTTTTTAAATGACGGCGTGTTTGCCAAACTGCTCATTGTCAGGAATACCGTCAAGCTGCTATTTTAGCAGCTTTTAATTCCTGTCCTTGCATTTTTTTTCAATCTTTAATCAGATGTGGATTTTTTTGTTGTTGTTGTTGCGACCGTTACTATTATTCGAAAGTATTGAAACATTGTACTATAACACTATTGTGGAAAATAATGCCGAATGGACTGAAACTGAAACATTATGGCGAAGGAGAGAACCTTATCTCTGCCTTAAATGTTTTCGTGTATACATCCATTAGCACCACCGCCAGCATAGCAACAGTAATACTAGCGGGGCCAACGAAACACTGCTATTGCAAGAACCAGTTGAATGAATTGTTTTTCCTTCGTTGCAGAGCCTCCTTTCAAAGTCAGCAAAGCGATGGTTCTTGTGCCACTATTTCCGTTACTGGTGAGTAATCATTTCACTTGACAGCCTATAGCTTGAACCTGAACTGGTCGTAGACTATGCGCTTGATCATGTCCAGCAGCCTCTTGATTCGACCCCACGGTTAAGCAGAACTTTACCTGAAGAGAAGCCACAGTATTCCAGTATTCTTAAGTAATGCTCGTCTACGTCCCAATTCCGCAATTCGTGCATGACTGCTGAGGTATCGACCGAGTCAAATGCTTTCTCGTAATCTATGGAGGCTATATGTAGGGGTTGGTTATAATCCGCGCATTTCTCTATAACCTGACTGATGATGTGTATATGGTTCACTGTTTAATAGCCTTTACGAAACCCTGCTTGTTCGTTAGGTTGACTGAAATCCAAGGTGGCACGATTACCTTGGTAAGGTAAGACAAGATCCGAAGACAAGACAACCATTGGTCATTAAGGGTAACAGAGTGGATCCCTAGAGAAGGCAAACGTGGAAGGGGGCGGAAGAAAATTAAGTGGGTAGATGAGAGCAAGAAGTCTGCAGGGATAAATTGGGCACAGTTAGCACAGTATCGGACGATTGGAGATCTATGGGAGAGGCCTTTGCCCTGCATTGCGCGTAGACAGGCTAATGATGATGATGATATAAATAGATAGTTTAAAAATCATTGGAATCCATTCTTACACTGTGCTTGGATTTGTATTGGTCCTTACAGATCCTGATTACACGAGGAGAAGGTAAAGTAATTTTCCTCTTGTCTGTGTTCTTTACAATTGTGTGATAGCACGATTAAATAATCGTTATAGCACGATTGATGATAGCACGATTAAATACACGATTAAAATTGCAGGAGTGGCTCGGCGTTTATTTAACTAAACGCAACGCACCATTCATAACACCTCGCCGTCCGGCACTTTCAGTAATTTCGGCTTTCAATTGGACTCTATAATAATCATCTCCGTTTGTCGAGGAGAAAGGCTTAGGCGCCTTCGTTTGCGAAAGCGACTTGGAACCGCGACGTCCTCCTTCCTGTCTCCAAAAAGCAAAAAGAAGAGAAATGTCCTGACACTACCTATTCCAGATTAGGTACATGTGAAATGATCTTGGGTGGGCTATGATCGCGTGCGCCGCGACGTACAGCGGTTATTTTGAGGATCACGTGAGGCGCACACCTGCATACCCCAGCCATTTTATCTGGGTATGTGCAACATGTGCCTTTACATAGACCGAAAGCCTGCTGGGCATTTCGTAGCGCAATAAAGAGGCCCGCGTTGTCACGTAAGTCGTTGACAACGCCGTAATGCACTATTACTCAATTACTTATAGAATAATCATTCGTCATGGAAAATGCAGCAGCTTTCCGCCTTCAAGATTCACAGAGCTGTAAGACAAGCAGTTTCTTCTCCCTGCACAGGTTGCCATCGTTTAATATACTGGAGCATGCCCTGGGTGCTAAAGCGAATTCCTTACAAAAATTTCTAGAAACATTAACTTGGCTGTCTACAGACAATTGTTACTAGAACCTACCAAGAACAAATAGAATGTCTACCAAAGGTCTGTGTACTTCTTTACTGACTACTTGTTGGCGTCTTGTCTTTTGACATTTGCCTTTTGACGCCCTAGGAACATACTGCCAAAATGTTTGTAGACTTTCTGCGGATCATCTACTAACATTTGTCTCAGTTTACTGACTGCTTGTTAGCGTTCTGGAAACAATTGGCCACCAACAGTAATATAGACGCGTGTTCATAGGCTGTCTGCTTACTTTCTACCAGTGCCCTATCAACATTTGTCTTTTGACGCCATAGGAACAAACTGCCAAAATGTTTGTAGACTTTCTGCGGATCATCTACTAACATTTGTCTCAGTTTACTGACTGCTTGTTAGCGTTCTGGAAACAATTGGCCACCAACAGTACATAGACGCGTGTTCATAGGCTGTCTGCTTACTCTCTACCAGTGCCCTATCAACATTTGTCTTTTGACGCCATAGGAACATACTGCCAAAATGTTTGTAGACTTTCTGCGGATCATCTACTAACATTTGTCTCAGTTTACTGACTGCTTGTTAGCGTTCTGGAAACAATTGGCCACCAACAGTATGTAGACGCGTGTTCATAGGCTGTCTGCTTACTCTCTACCAGTGCCCTATCAACATTTGTCTTTTGACGCCATAGGAACATACTGCCAAAATGTTTGTAGACTTTCTGCGGATCATCTACTAACATTTGTCTCAGTTTACTGACTGCTTGTTAGCGTTCTGGAAACAATTGGCCACCAACAGTACATAGACGCGTGTTCATAGGCTGTCTGCTTACTTTCTACCAGTGCCCTATCAACATTTGTCTTTTGACGCCATAGGAACATACTGCCAAAATGTTTGTAGACTTTCTGCGGATCATCTACTAACATTTGTCTCAGTTTACTGACTGCTTGTTAGCGTTCTGGAAACAATTGGCCACCAACAGTACATAGACGCGTGTTCATAGGCTGTCTGCTTACTTTCTACCAGTGCCCTATCAACATTTGTCTTTTGACGCCATAGGAACATACTGCCAAAATGTTTGTAGACTTTCTGCTGATCATCTACTAACACTTGTCTCAGTATACCCTTTTAACAATTGGTTAATATATCTAGTGAGGCATGTTCATGCACACACTTTTCATATTCTCAGAATGGTCTATACCAACATATGTTACCCCGTGACAGCTTGTGTCGATATGTGTGAACGAGTTGTACAACCAAGCGTAAGCAAAATACATACGAAGAAGTAGCAAAATGAATAATTTATTATCCTTAATTGGTACACAGCAGTAAGAACAATAGACAAGCGCATTAGGTAGTAAGCATTAAAATAGGCAACGTAAAGCAGCCTCTACTTAGCACAAGGTGGCTAGATAAATAGATGATTAAAATAAGCAAATCTGCTTTGGCCTCACAAACACATTCGCATAGAAGTATTATTTGTTCACGAGTATTTCAACTATAAGAAAGTTCATTAATTGATAAAAAGGAAATAAAAAAGGACAGTGTCATTTAACTCTAAAATTCATTCCAGTAGTAATTTACTACCAACCGCAGACACGTGGCACTGTATCATAAGCAATATGTGCTGTCAGATAGGCTTCGCACATATAAATCAGCATTCCGGGGTACACGCGTGCACACTGCTAGGCTGAAGGTATATCAACGAAGAGCATTATACAAATAATTATGCACGAAAACTTACCTCATGCGCCTCTTCGATCGACAACAAATAGAAATGTGTGAGCAAAAATATTCAAGCGCATCACACTAACAGAACATACAAGAAGACTGGAAATAGTTCATGACTGGTCAGAAGATATAACAAAAGTCCAACGAGACGCAGAAGTAGTTACTACTTGGCCTTGTCTTTGCTGTATGCAGGTTGCAGCGATCTTGGCTTAAAACAGTGGAGGGCTTGTACCGGGTGTCCGTTTTCTTGCCTAAAGCACATCCTAATAGCTTCGCCCTTGAGCAACACCACATAGTTTTGGGCCACTCATATCCAGGCACTCACACATATCGAAGAATATATCCAGGAGCTCACACATGAAAAACTCAACGGCTTGGGCTGGCATCCCCGACACACGGCGCATTCAGCATGTCCAAGCAAAACTGCCAGACCGGTGACACAGCACGTGCACGCCGTTCTCCCTCTCTCAACACCCCTTTCCTCGCTGTGCGGCAACAGTGGACGGAGAGCTTTGGCACAATGGATATTCGAGGAACCGCATCGGGGGAAGGGGGAGGGGGGGGGGCGGACTGCCGGACTTGCTCCTCCTTGCAAACTAGTAGTACTGGTTCAGGAATTTTGTGCACGCAGCATGTGCCAGCGTGGCGTGCCTTTCGGCATGGTTTGGATGGTCGTTTTGAAGGACCTTGGTTTTACCATTTCTGAGGAAAACTGACATCCGCGAAGTCTTGAATGCGCGTTTTTTTTTTTTTTCGTTTGCTTCACATGCAGTATTACTGCTACTGCTACTATCACTATAATTCCGCCTGGTCAAACTCTTTGAGAAGGCAGAATTATTTGACATCTTCGAAACAAGTGCGCTTGCCACGCTTGACGGCTACACGCACGTGTTCATATTTACGCGCACACACAAGGAAAGTAGCTAGCCGTGTATTTTATGAGCGTACGAGCCACAAAGCAAATGCTCGGAAAAAAATGAGCCTGCACAAAGCTTTAAACATAATATCCACAAGGGCTTTTATGTGGCAGATGGTTATGAAAAGGGAATCTGCAGGAATTAGAAAAATATGAAAGCCGCGCAATTAACTCATTATGAGATTGTGCCAGCTTATTTACGATAGCAATTGACTGCTCCGTGCTGGTAGCAAGATGAGCTGTTGTTGCTGTTTTACGTTTTCTTTCTTTTTTCTTTTTGCCCTCGAGCAAAGCACATATGAAACGTTAACAGCTGCCACAAATCTGTCTGGTTAAGCAAAATAATGTTAGTGTTGAAACGAGATGACACCAGCGTAGGCCTCTGCTTCGTTTCTTTTTTTTTTATCTGAAACGCAAAAAACCGAACGTTTCGGGGTCAGCTCGGACCCTTTTGGTGTGAGTGCTGGTCTTTGAATCTTTGTGCAAGGCGGCCTCAAAGAAGTGTGTCATCTGTTAGTTTGAACTGCAGATAAAAGAGAGTATACGTGAAGGTGAAAGTCTGGAAAGACGTTAGAAGTGCCCACTAGAAGAGTGCTTGCGGGCTGTCTCAATTATACTACTTATCTTGACAAATGGAAATTTGATTACCATCTCGCATGTTATTTTTAAGTGCAAAAGCAGCTTACACTACGCGTTGCGAACAAGTTAGCTCTGGTGCACTTGTAGGCGACATGTACTTTGCGTTCAGGCAAGTGCAGCTGCAATCATCAACATGTCCTGCGGGAAATATCAAAGAATCGCTCAGTGTACAGGTTAAACGTTTTACGACTTCTCACTTTTAGATAAAGAAAGTTCTTTATGCGAAATTCCGAAGGAAGTAGTTTGATGGTGTGCTTAAATTATTTATACAATAATAAGACTGAAGCAATTTGACGGTGCATTTAAAATAGTCTTTATATAGAAGTAAGAACGAAGCCATTTGATGATGTATTTAAAACGTTCTTTATACAAAATTAAGAGGGAAGTATTTATATGTGATGGCTAAAGAATTCTTTATACAAAAGTAAGTAGGAAGCCTTTAGACAGTGTAGTTAGAATATTCTTTTTACAAAAGTAAGTAGGGAGCCTTTCGACAGTGTAGTTAGAATATTCTTTATACAGAAGTAAGAGAGAAGTCCTTAGACGTTCTAGCTAAAAAATTCTTTATACAGAAGTAAGTAGCAGGTCTTTAGACGTTCTACGAAGAAGTGTTACTACAGTGTAAATGTCTGTAGACTGTCAGTACAGTCAATAGAAAGTTCATAGTTGGTCTACTCAATGTCAACAGGCATTTTTGTAAGGGATGAGACAGCCTGTGGGATTATGCGTATAATTATACTAGAATAAACCTTTTACAAGTGACTGCTCATAATGAATTTCAGCTTTCAACTGTACTCTCTTATAATCATACACGTGGCGCTGTTACCATATGGCCTATACAGGATGTCTGAGCAAATTTGCGCCACCCTTTTAAGAAAAATGCGGCAGCTAACGGCGCCAATTGATTCTGAAGGAACAGCGGAAGTGTGTGAACATCCCTAGCTACTAGCCAAGCCTTACTCAGTCCACTTCTTCATTTTCTTCTTTTTCATCATCCTTTTTCGTTATCATTTTTCGTAATCTTTCCTCCTTTCTTAATCTCTTTCTTTATCTCAGGTTCTCCTCCATTCCCTCCTACTTGGTAGTCTAGGGGTTATGGTACTCGGCTGCTGATCCGAGGGTCGCGGGATCGAATCCCGGCCGCGGCGGCTGCATTTCGATGGAGGCGAAATGTTGAGGCCCGTGTGCTGTGCGATGTCAGTGCACGTTAAAAAACCCCATATGGTCGAAATTTCCGGAGCCCTCCACTATACGGTGTCTCTCATAATCATAGCTCGTTTTGGGGCGTAAAGCGCCAGAAATCAATCAGTTTTTTTTTTCTGGGCTTATAAAGTGCGCGAGATTTGAAAAAGTACCACGTGGATAGCGCTTGAGCGCGGTGCCATTGGCACCCTCAAGCGTGCTAAGAACGACCACCGATGATGCTTACAAACTGCAGGCCTGCCGAAAAGGCGATAGGTGTGGCCACCCCTTGTCATTTTTCTCCTGCCCTATTCACCACCGCCTGTATATTTTCATCATCGCTCGCACGTTCTTAGCACGTTTCATAGGGGTGTCACTGTGCGCATGTGTCTAGTAACGTGGTACATTTTGAAATCTGGCTCAATTTCTAAGGAGGTCCAAATTAATTAATACCGTTGCACATATTGTCAAGAAAATGCATTATTGGCAATGGTGTAGACAACAAACAGAGCTCACTGTGTGAACAGTTTGAATATAGCAATCCTTCAAGCCTAAAGTATATCGGTAAACATGATTGTCCCTGTTGTGTGCAGTCCTGTTGTTCGGTTGATTGATTTCTGAGGTTTTACGTTACAATACTATGGACGTCATTATACGAGAAGCCGGAGTGGATGGCTCGGGAAATTTCGACCACCTGGGGTTCTTTAACGTGCACTGACGTCGCACAGCACACGGGCTTCAACATTTTGCCTCCATAAAGTTTAAACAGCGCTAACAAAGCGGGACGAAGAGAAAGAAACACATGCACGTCGCTGAGTGTGTGTTTCTTGTCTTCGTCCCGTTTTGCTAGCGCTGTTTAAACTTTATGGCAATCGACCAACTAGCCCAGCTAGTCTGTGGTGCTTCTGCATTTCGCCTCCGTCGAAATGCAGCAGCGCGGCAGGGATACCACTCCGCGACTTTCGGACCAGGAACCGAGTGCTAAAGCCACTAGACCACCGTGGAAGGGCACCTGTCGTTCAATCACTGCGATGAAGCACAAATGCCTAAGTGCTGGAACACGCACTTTCTTTTCATCGGGGACGTTTTTCTCGCTCTCTGTTACGTGTGTTACACTCACTGCATGCCGCGTAGCTCACGCGTAGCTTCGCGCACCAGGTCTAACATGTTTGTAACAATGAAGGATGTAGAATACAAACCAATAAACAATGAGCCTTTTTTTAGGCGAACCTTTGCCAACAAAAGCAAGCAAATCACACTGCACGATAGTCGCGAGCACAGTCGCCAGTCTTCGATAAAAAACTAATGTGAGCGCTAAGTATGCAGTTCATCGTCTTCATTTGTATATACCCATCATGCCAATTATCATCATCGCTGGGTTTGGCCGCTGCTAGCTGAGAGGCTGTCTCGCGCGCCGGTGTTCTAATAAAACGGTTCTACCGCCGTACTGGACGTCGCCTCACACTAATAATAATTTAAGGGTTATTATGTGCCATAACCAGCCATGATTATGAGGCGTGCCCCGTAGCCGAGGGGCCCGTAGTAATTTTGACAACCTGGAAGTCTTTAGGGTGCACCTAAATCTGAGCACGTGGGTGCTTTTTAACCCGAAATGGTTTTATGCCGGGGTCTACCAAGATTTTACTTACGTACTTCCGTCACGGAAGCAGATATCTGAAAAAAAAATAAACTGAAAATAAATTTGAAATAGCATGCATTGAAAATGCACAGCACAAGGACGTCCAGCATTTTCGCCTCCATCGAAAGCGTGACCGCCGCGGCCATGATCGAGCCCGCGTCAGCATCCGAGCATAATAACCCCTGTACCACCGCGGCGGACTTTTTCAACTTACTAAGACATAGTGTACCAGTGCAGTTAGTTCTTCATGCAGAAAATTTGGTTACCAATTTTTATTAATTACCTTTAGTTCCTTAGGTTTGAGTGGCTATAATGGCACTTGGCTGCCGATCCGAAGGTCCCAGGATCGAATCACGGCCGCGGCGGCTGCATTTCGATGGAGGCGAAATGCTGAGGTCCGTGCAATGTGCGATGTCAGTGCACGTTGAAGAACTTCAGGTGGTCGAAATTTTCGGAGCCCTCCACTATGGCGTCTCTCATAGTCAAATCGCGGCTTTGGCA
Source organism: Hyalomma asiaticum (assembly GCA_013339685.2). Classification (NCBI taxonomy): domain Eukaryota; kingdom Metazoa; phylum Arthropoda; class Arachnida; order Ixodida; family Ixodidae; genus Hyalomma; species Hyalomma asiaticum. The sequence continues at coordinate 51,703,413 of CM023491.1, forward strand.
CGTAAAACCCCAGAAATCAATAAATCAGTTCGATTACGTGGACATGGTCACAACAATTCCGATCTATGCCGCTGTGATCATCGCCGCGTCTCAAGCTCATTTCAGCAGTACACTTGAATAAAGTCGTCCGTGCCGTCGAGGGCATTTGATATCACCTGCACGTTAAAGCAGAGCATCAACAAGCTTCCAACGTATTGAGAGAAATGCCACCAACCAGTAGTCAAGGTTAGTGTGAGCATGTGAGCCCATTGTTATTCCGCTGGACGCAGAAGGCATTTGCCAGGATATTTCCCATAGCGTTTCAGGACCAATATTAATATCCTGCTCCTCTCACAAAATTACTTGGGCAGGAAGAATCGAGTACGCTGTGGGGAGCACTGACATGACCATTGCTAGAGATATTAAAATGACAAATTAAGGTCGAACATATAAGCACTTTCAATGACCGAGACCCTTAGTTTATATTTGTTCGGTCACAGTACCGGCCACGTTAAGAGCGCACGATCCCAAAATAAACAGTAACTACAGCATATGCGAATGCTTATTTTGTTATTTGTGCATATGAACCAACAGAGCCTGCGCGCAGAGGGGGCGCAGCCATGCGGATCCCGCAGTGGTGATCTCGCTAAATAAATGCATGACGGAATAGTTTGAACAACATGAAGTTAGTCATGGATGACTTGGTGTAATAAAGCGGAGTAATTTAATCAGGTACGCCGCACGGAAACGAGACACACCTGTGAACAGCGCTGCGTGCCTGCGTGCCTTCACGCTTTGTCTGGTCACGCACTGTTCTGGTGTGGTCGCTACTACGCGCTATATCTGCCGCGTCCTCGCCATGTCGTGGGGCAAACGTGCCTTACGCCAAACGCGCGACGCGCATTGTAGACGCCATCGTGGACTACAAACCCTGTTCAATTCCGTGTTCGCTGTTATTTTCCCCAGGTTTATCCAGGATGGTGAACTTGACCAAGGATGCGGTGGAGTACGTCGAGAAATTCACTCGTAGCGAGGTGAAGAGCGTGAGCTTCACGGATGGATATCGACTTCCCGGAGAGTAAGTAAGCGTTAGCGTAATTTCAGCACGGTGCCACACCATTTTCTGCAACGAAAATATAACATTATTCCAAACCTCTTTTATAAATTTTAACGCAACTTTTTTTCTTTAAAGGGGCTCCGCAAAACTCTTTGAACACAGTCAGGAAACGTTTTTGGCCAGTCGTCGAGGCTCCTATGAACATGTCAGCGAAATATTATCGCGTCGCACGAGCGAGCAAATTTGCGCTGTGATTTCAAATATAGCTAGAAAACACCTCTCTTCCTTTAGCAAATGTCGTCACAAACAACACCGACTACTTCGCTTGAGGAGAACTGGCATTGGTGTTTTTGGACGATCGCCGGAACATCCTCAGTACTGACTTGTTCGTGTTAATTCTACAAATAAAGAAAATGTATGCATCTTTTTCTAAAAGCACCATAAAACGTCGAGCGACCTATAGCCGGTGCTGCCAGTCACTCTTGTTTCGCGTAGTACGCGAAGTAACTTAAAATGTTAGTGCCGGGTTTCAACTCGCGTCTTTCGGGTCCGCAGTCAAGCTCGTCTCTTTCCCTCTCCGGTTATGTCGGCTCGGGAAACTCGCCTTCGTCCCTTATGGCTTCTAGGTTGCGTTATGGCTTCCCGGGTGGACACTGACGCCCTCTGTGTGATGAAGAGCCATGGTCTCACTTGGAGACACGCTAGACGACCTGTGCATCCTGCGTAAGAAGGAAAATGACCAGACATATCCCACACATAGGGAAAAATCGATGCCATGTGAAGCACTCAGTGACAAAATTGCCGAAACCTAACTGTTTAGATGAGGGTGGCAATGTGGGCTTGTTGGTAGAGCATCTTGAGTTTGATGGTAGCGCACGCAGGACACGGACAAAAGGAAGACACACTTGACACACCACAGCGCTAACTTTCAACAACTGATTTATTTTTCCGCAGTTCTAAGCAGTGCACACGTGGCGTCTAACGTTTTTGAGGGTATATGTACGAGCGGGATCTGCGGAAAAATAAATCAGTTGTTGAAAGTTAGCGCTGTGGTGTGTCGTGTGTCTTCCTTTTGTCCGTGTCCTGCGTGCGCTACCATCAAACTCAACTAACTGTTTAGCATTCAGACAATGGCTACGAGTAAGGTAAACGCCTTTGTGGAAATGAATAGTTGTGTGCATAAGGTGGGCTTGCTAGGCACATTCGACAGCACCGTGGTGACCAAATGGTACTTCATGGCAGGATGTACCGTCGGCACTCACGTTAGCGGACGGACATCTGTTTTGTCGATGAAAAGTGCAGGCTGCGGTATGCTAACGCTCATATGAAAAGCGTCGTTTTTTGGAGTAATCCTACGGGGTCGAGCAAACCTAAACAAGGACATGCTTAGTGAAAGCAGTGGTAATGTATCGTTTTTTACACAGATTTCGAAAACGGTAGTATGGTTTTCGAAAACTACCGAAAACTACCGTTTTTCGAAAGCTGCGAGCTTAACTTTCGTTCAACTCTTTGTTAATGTTCAGGTTAGGCCCCTTATGTTAGAACTATTAGTAAGATGTGTTTGAACACTTTCCACTGTGGGGATAGCGTAATATTATAACCGTGAAGTATAGGGCCTGTGATTTCTCGCCTTTCTTGATACATTTCGGTTTTGGTTGTGATCAGACCCGTTTCAATTTAAATAAGGTAGGTTGACCTACAATCGTGTGAATACGGCATGCTGCACACCAGCAAAAACATTTGCACGTATGCGTCTCTAAGAATATTCTACTGCGTGCTTCTAATATGGGCTGCCATTTTGGCCTATATAGACGGCTATTTTTCCCAGCAGCGGCGTTAAGGGAGTACACTAGTGGGCGATGAACTTACTCATTGAAAAACCGAACATTTTAGCACATTTCTTCTGCAATATGGTTTGAAGGTTTTTGACAAGTATTCTGTTATATTCGCACTCAAACACCAATTTTTGAAATCGCGTCGAAGCCGGAGTCTTCCTCTTAACAAAGCACCAATAAACATATTTTTTTACCTCTCTCATTATCTAGCTTTGTTAGGTGTGTGATGGGGCTCTGAAGGGAGCCGACATATATCACAAAACCGATGGACGCATAATGCCTATGCTTTTTGCTTCCTGTGTGTGTAATAATTTCTGGGGTTTTACGTCCAAATACCACGATATGATCACGAGAGGCGCCGTATTGAAGGATTCTGGAAATTTTGGCCACCCGAGTTTCTTTAACGTGCACTGACATGGCACAGCACACGGGCCTCAACATTTCGCCTCCATCGAAATGCAGCAGCCGCGGCCTGGAGTCGATCCCGCGACCTTTGGTCCAGCATCCGAAAGCCATAACTACTGGACCACCGGGGGGAGGGGGCGTGCGGATGTGTGTCTGTGAGCAGGCATCAGCAAGACATTGTTTTAGATTTATGCCTGTCGTGTTCTGCTGCGCACATATGTATAAAAGACCAAAAGACGGCTTCGTAATGACCAACTCGCGTAGAAAATTCAGCTTTAAACTCCGAACCAATTTAACTGTACAGACAAGCGTCCAAAGTGCACAATTACCATTGATACGCTCGCACAACGTTGGGGTCTTATGCACGGACAATTAGTACTTTATGCATGGACAAGTAGTATTACGCAACAGAGTTGCAAGATACTGGCGACCTTGAGAGTTTAAGATGCATATGCGTAAAAATTTCTTCATTTGCAGGCGTCCAGTTCAGGCAAAAGTAAGTCCACTAACTTACGGGAATGGCTGCGAGTACAGAGCAGGACCTCATAATGAAAACTGCAAGGACATCTTCACGTGGGACATACGCAACGGCATAGTGTCCCCTTTACCTCTCCTGGTCAACGTCACAGTTAGAGTAATCAGTAAGAACGAGTCCGAAGCTCGGACTCTTGACCTTAATGGTGCACGGAATATAATGTGGATTCCAGAAAATCGTGACATGACCTACAGGAACGTGTCTGCGGATATAGTGATACAGGTATGTGCTCTCACTATAAACGAGGTGTTTGTACGCAAGGCGACTATCTCTGAGTGTTACAAGTGTCGTTCAGCACAGTGTTTACACATCCTATGTTCATAATGGCCAAGTGAGAATCACTGGGTAACCAACGATGATTAGTAACTCCTTATTTACAGCAACTCATACTTCGCGATTACGCGGTTGACGCATATGCGAGCTGAAGTCGTATGCACAGTGCAAGAATTGTTGATGCAGCGCCAGCTTTGCGATTTCCTCTCCATATTTGCGAGAAGATACGTAGCTGCTCTGCCTATTCAACTGTGAAAAACTTGTTTCAGCGCATATTATCATAGGTACCATAATTTAGTATCGTTGACATTCTCGGATTCCTATTCAATGAGAATACCGGGAACCACAAGTGGTACAGATACCCTGTGATAAATGGCTAAAAACATTAGTGACGAAAAATCGTCGATCACCTAAAGAACTGCATCGCGTCCACTGCCACTGGGGCAAGCAGGGGGGGGGGGGGGGGGGGGGGGGGGGGGGAGGGGGGGACATTAGACTGACTCAGTGTAAACTTCTTTTTGTGGCAAGGAGATATCCTCATCTGTGTAATTGCTGAGGGAGCAACGTGCAGTGGCAGAAAGGCTGGGGGGGGGGGGGGGGGGGGCAGTGAAGGGAAGAAAAGAGTGGAAGTAAGACGCTACCTTCTCAAGTTAGAGTATACCCACGTCCCACTGTCCCGCTTAGGGATAGATAAATCGCACCGCACGATCTACGCGAGCGCGGGTTTCTGGGAGCGGCGCCGCCGGCCATATTAGTTGTAGTATCCCTAGTGCAGCTTGTGCGGCTGCTTGCTGGTTTACTGCCGTTTCGCACGACTCTCTGGCTTGGGCGACGATTGAACACTCCTGAAAACTGTGTCCCAACTTCACGTATGTAAGTGTTTCACATCAGTTTATCGCCCTATGTGGCGCTGTTCAAGAAAGCAAAAGAGAATGTCGACAATGCAAACATTCGACCTAATCATCTCTAGTCGACGCGCTTGTGTCACTTCGCATTGCAGTTACCTGTGCCCGGTGAATTATTTACATTGAATAAATGGCAGACGACGTGTCTGAGCACGTCTTGTGCAGTGGTGGGACGCCAAGAGCACAGAATGGCCAACAAAGTGACTAATCACCGAGCCTTTTGCGCATGTTTTGCCACAGCAAAGCCTTACATGTACAGAAAAACATATCGAGCTACTTGGTTCATCACCAAGTGCATGTGTGTCGTCATGCCTTTCTTCGTCGTTGTGTGAGCGCGCTGTCCTTATCCGCGGTGTATACAGGACTTCGATCATAGTGTTGCGCTAGATTCACAAACGATCGCCGTTCAGCGGAACGGCGACTTGCCGCACACGGTAGCGAAAACATATCGACCGCTGCAAACGTCGGCGAAATGGGAATAAGGCAGAAAGATGAGTCCATGTGGAACTTTGGCGACCGGCTCACAACTATATACGGACATGCGGCAGCGTGCTCTGCCCGTCACGCGGAGGCTTGCCGCCTATGTCATCGCTTCGCCGATTCAAAACTGCAACGGACGGTACGCTCATAAGATACTTTTTTCTCACTATTATTGCCGCTTTACCTTCTGCTCGTAACAAGATCCGACGGTGTCAAGAACAAAAATACCGGCGACACAGTTGGCCGCTACACGGAATGCTTCCCGTTCATGCTAGACGCTTGACAGCAGTCATTGCTTTCCATAAGAGGTCAATTTAGCCGTCGTCTAGCGAACGCTTTGTTGTCCAGAACACAGCTGCATTGTGTCCGATGCCGCTAGCGATGATCGCCGAAAGGCCGATCACCGACCGCAATGATTCATATATGAACCGCAATGATCGTCGACCGCTATGATTCATATATGAATCATTGCGGTCAGCGATCGGCTCTACGGTCATGTGCCATCTTTAAGGTGCACTAAAGTAAAGCTGTATATTCGTATAGATTGATAAAGTATTTTAGGAAGCTTTCGTCATTTTGTTTTTTCGCAAATTTCGTCATTCTATGTCCAATATTGGAAAAGAAAATCAAGCTCAAGGTTTCCTTTATGAATTCCGCGATAGAACATTGGGGAGATGACGTCACGAACCCATTTCCTCTTATTCCTATACTCGCTAGACTTGCTCACTCACATCGTTTGAAACACCCTATGTTAAGTCTCCGGGTTCCTTAAAACGCAGTGGATATCTGTTTTACCCATAAATAACAATGTAGGCCTTCGTAGATGCCGTCAAAGATTATGGCGCCCCGCGTACAGGAACATCTGAGCAGTCGTCGCCACTTACATTTTCTTTTACGCCTTCTTTAGATACCAAGCAAAGTTCCTGATTTCGTCTGCCCACCTAACTTTCTGCCGCCCCCTGCCACGCTCGCCTTCTCTAGGAATCCACTCTGTTACCCTTAATGGGGGTAAATTGAGCACAGTTAGCACAGAACCTGGGTGATTGTAGACGTATGTACGTAGAGGTCTTTGCCCTGCAGTGGGCGTACAGACTGGTGATGGTGATGATGTTGTTGATGATGATGATGATTTACCAAGCGTTTATACGCGCTAGAGTAGTGCCTTTGGTAGTGTGCAAAAGTGATATACGAATACGACAAAAATCGTTGTTCACTTTAGTGTGCCTTTAAACACGCAAAATTCACGAACACCGCTGAGCAAGTACTAAGTGTGTCGTACCAGCCGCTCTGTCCGACGCAACCACCCCTGCCAGAGCTTGACATTCTTTAGGAACATATGTGAAATGCAAGGCATGTTTGTTCTAGGCTGTCCTTATAGCATCCCGGCACATAGCACTTAAACCCAACCATCCCACCTCACCTATGCAAAGACCGTAAAGCTCGTTAACGCCTTTCCCGACGCTATAGCTGCGCATCTGAACGTACTGCGAGTGCCGCGAGTACTAAACGTTCCGGAATATACTGCGGCAGCGGTGCTGTAGTGAAACAACATGGTGAGGATCCTTTATTGCAGGCACCACGTCGGTTATATTGTGGTTAAACAACCACCTGCGGAAGGCACCGCCGGCACACACCGGTTGTTCAAATGGGAAGAGACCGTGACCTGGCGCTTGGCCGTGTGAGTAATGGCCTGTCTCGAGAAAGTGGGCGCTCCTCTCCACTCGCTTTTTTCACCTCCCTTACACTGCGAGTGTTTCGGTCGAGGTGTCCTCAATCGAGAGACAGTTACTGTCCAGTTCGAACCGAATTTTTTTGCAACCAACCTCTTTGTTGTAGGCGGAGAAGAATAGGCTTGCACGATGAGAAGAAAGAAAAAAAGAAGAGAGGAAATGGCACACGAAGAGTAAATTCTGAGCGACACAGGGTGGTTCTAAATATTATGAAACTCTCCCCTTTCAAGTGCAACTCCAAGCGCCGTTGATCACTTCCACATTTGCTGTTTTCTGAATCCCCGTTATTTCTTTACTTTTCCTCAAATCCGAGTTTACTGTTGCCCTTTTCCACCATCGTGGGTAAGCAAGCATGAACAACATTTACAAAATAAAATTCCTTTATGAAAAGCAGTTGTGGAATATACGAGTTCTCTTATCAAAACCTTGTCTCCATTGACATTCCTTGTTCAAGGATTTCGTCACTTCAAGCATCCGTCTTCCTCTCAACTGCTGTCTTGCTTAAAGGGTCACTAAACAGGCTCCAACTTTTTTTTTTAAGCCGCCCAAACAAGCTAACTCAATCATAGAGAAGGTTGCGGCGATCACATTCTGCGAATATGACAGCGCTGCGCGCCACACAGACGCCGTATTTCAAAGAACAATTCCCGCGCCTCTTTCCTGCGATTAACCAGTCGCGCTCGCATACTAGGTGTCGTCAAGTTCTACCACGAACAACTTTGCGTAGCTGCAGCTCGTTGATTGGTCGAAACCAGGCCTACGTCAGATCCTGTGGCCATCCCACCGCGTGAACGCCGGAGCAGCGTTGGCCGGAGCAACCGGTACTACAGCGCAAGCGTCAATGACGTCAATTGCTCACGTCATGTCACGTGTCAAAAGTGGGCGGAGTCACGACTGCGCGCCACCCCTACCCTCTCCTCGCAGAGAAGGGTGGGGAGGCCGACCGAGAAAACGAAACCGACGCAAGCGGCCACTTAAACCCGTGCAACTTCTTTATTATTGCACCTATTGCAAAATTCTTGCGGGAGCATGTTCACGTCGCACAGGAGCGCAGTTATATCTTTAAAACAAATTTTGGACCTCGGGGTTGTTTAGGGGCCCTTTAAAGTCATATCAGCAATTACAATTTGCAGCAAAAGAGAGCAAGAAAGCTTTATTGAAAGCCCTTGCTTGTGTCAAGGAAAGGGAGGCGTGGCCGGGAACACCAGCCCATCGGAAACCCATTTCGCAAGCTTGCAGCCACACTTTGGTTCTTGGCGGCATCGTCGGCCAGCAGGATTATGCGGAATTCGTCCCCTGGGCATTTTCTGAGTTGCATGGCCTCCCACTTCACATGAGTCTTGACCGTAGACAAACTGCGACTCGCAGCACTGACAGATATCAAGGAATGACGATAAATTACGTTGCCTTGAGGTCGACCAGCCACGGTGGTCTCGTGGCTATGACACTCGGCTGCTAATCTGGAAGTCGCTGGATCGAATCCTGGCCTCGGCGGCTGCATTTCGATGGAGGCGAAGTGTTGCGGCCCATGTACGGTGCGATGCCAGTGCACGTTCAAAGAACTCCAGGTGGTCGAAGTTTCCGAAGCCTTCCACTACGTTGTCTCTCATAATCGTAGCGTGGTTTTGGGACGTGAAGCCCCAGAGCCAATCAGTTACGTAGAGGCCCTTTGTTCTCATACCGTATTCGTAAGAAGTAAAGCCAGTTCCACGCCTTGGAAGTCTGAATGAATAGCGGAGCTTGGTCACGAGTGTCAAGCTCACTATCACTATATTGTAGCAGTGGCCTGGGCGCGAGGATGCTGGTAGTGGAACGAGTGCAGGCGCAGGCACGCCTTTCCCTCCTGCGCAACCCGAGATTTTTCTTTCTTCACTTGTTTCTTACTTTTTCTTCATCGCTTTCTATACTGCCCCTTGTGTAATCACTATCGTATAGCACTGTGGGAAGTGGGCCAAGCGCAATAGCTGCTCCGCTTTACCCTTCCACGTTGCAGCTCTCGTGTTAAGTGTGAACCCTCCGTGCGGATTTACTTCCACCTTAAACAGCTCCACTGTTAATATTGGATAGGATTATCGACACAGCCTAATGTGCTCATTGTTTATTTGAACTCTCCACACCTGTAAAACTAGCACTGTAAAACCTACCACGAGCTCATGTGTTCTATTTTGTTTCTCTTGATTCTTATTTAGTGTACTAGAATCGCCCTTAGGGGGCATTAGCGTACAACTAGTCTTGGTACTCTTGTTTCGACAATATGCAATAGCTGGGCAGGGTTACTCATTTCGCCTGAGCACCTGTTGTCTCTGAAGCTATTTATTTCTTGAACCAATGTTTTCATATCAACCTTTTTTTTTTTTTTCAGAAATGTAACTTCAGCGCTGAGGCCTCATACGATGGATATGTCGCTTTTGAAGTCGCGTACAGGAGAGGAGACTATCCGACAAAAGACGTTTCGACATAACCTTCCTCGCGGGTACCGAGGAAGGGCTGCAAGAGAGGAGTAATGAGTTAGTCTACAACGTAACTGGTGTATTTAAACACATACTGACATGTGAAATCAGTGAATTATAAAGCTATTTACTGTCACGACTAAAGATGTATACATTAAAATAAATTGAAACAAGGCGAGCGACACTTGAAGTCTAGCGACACTTGAAGACGCCGCGACTGACTAACCTATTCAGCTGGGACGGTTCACTGAGTGCGCACCACACAAACCTCAGCGTCTTCTTTCACAGTGACTCGCACTGATGCCGATATGCTCTGCTACAATCACCCCCCGCGCAGAAAGGAGCCAACCTGGCGACCTAGGGAATGACACAACAGGGGGGTCGTAGTAAGGTTGAGCCGTGCTACGTGCACTGTTTCACGTCCTCGGCAGCGTCGGTCGGAAGAAGGTTCAAGGGGCTCAACGACATAGTTCACTGCAGATGTCTGCGCGACAATACGGTAAGGTCCATGATAGCGGGAGAGTAGCTTGGTGGAAAGTCCGGGCGTAGTCGATGGTACCGCAGAGCCAAACTAGCATCCCCGGAGTATAGTGAGCATTAGAGGTAGGTGCGGAATTTGCGTAAAGGTAGGTGCGGAATTTGCCGATCGCCCAGATAATTGCCAGACATTCCTTTTCTGTTACAGAATAGTTAGATTCTGGTTTTGTGAGGGTGCGACTGGCATATGCAACAACATACTCGTCACAGCCATTTTTTCGTTGTGCAAGAACGGCACCAAGACCTATGCCGCTGGCGTCTGTGTGGATTTCAGTAGGCGCGGTAGGATCCAAAGTGGCGCAACACTGGGGGCGACGTGAGAAGCTGTCGGAGCGTCGTGAATGATTCATCGCAATCGGAATTCCAAGCTGACAAGTTGGTGCTGCCAGAAAGAAGCCGAGTCAAAGGGGCGATGATCATGGCGAAGTTACGGATAAAGCGTCGAAAGTACGAACACAACCCTATGAAGCTTCGGAGCTCCTTTAGTGTATTGGGCTTCGGGTACTCGGCAACTGCGCGTAGTTTTGCAGGGTCTGGTTGAATTCCCTCTTTAGAGACGACGTGGCCTAGAATTGTGAGCTTTCGAGCAGCAAAGTGACACTTTTTCAAGTTTAATTGTAAGCCGGCGGCTCTGAGACACTCAAGAACTTGCTCAAGGCGAGCGAGATGAGACTCAAAGTTAGCGGAAAATACCACGATGTCGTCTAAGTAGCAAAGGCACGTGTGCCACTTGAGCCCCCTGAGAATCGTGTCCATCATGCGCTCAAAAGTGGCAGGCGCATTACAAAGGCCGAACGGCATTACGTTGAATTCATATAACCGTCAGGGGTCACAAAAGCCGTTTTAGCGCGGTCCGCTTCAGCCATCGGCACTTGCCAGTACCCAGAGCGCAAATCAAGCGAAGTGAAATATTCGGCACCTTGAAGGCAATCCAGAGCATCGTCGATTCGGGGCAGCGGATAAACATCTTTGCGTGTGATCTTGTTGAGCCGGCGATAATCTACGCAAAACCGGATGGAACCGTCCTTTTTTCGCACCAGCACGACTGGAGATGCCCAAGGACTGTGGGATGGCTGGATCACGCCACGTTGCAGCATGTCGTCGACTTGTTCACTGATGATGTTGCGCTCTGCTTGTGATACCCTGTACGGACGCTGGCGCAGTGGTGCATGGTGAGCGGTGTCGATACGGTGCACAACCGTGGACGTGCGGCCCAAGGAAGGTTGTCCGAGATCGAAAGAGGCACGAAAGCGGGCAAGGAGTAGAACAACCTGGTCACGCTCAGGTGGCGTGAGCGTGCTATCGATGCTGCGCAGGAAGACGTCTTGGTCAGGTGAAGCGGACACGGCGGCAGAAGTCACGGCGCCGAGAGGCAATGGTGTCGTATTGGACGTGGCGTCAAATGGGAAAATGGCGTCTAAAGTCTCGAGACGTCCAACGCATTCGCCACATAATAGAGTTGAAGGGCAGGGGAACGGGTTGCACGCGTATACCGCAGCGGAGCCATTAGCAAGTGTGACGACGGCGAATGGGACTACAAGGTTGCGGCGACGCGCACATTCCACAGATGGCGTAAAAAGCGCGGTTGAATCAGTCACAGAATTGCAGCAGACGGAAACTAAGGCAGCAGCGAAAGGCGAAATAACGACGTCAGCAGCGACAACCACTTTAGGAGAACTGCACGGGAGATCTTCGATCGTGGAAGGGAACGGCGACAAGGCGAGTTGTGCACGAGCGCAGTCGACAATCGCGTGATGCGCAGAAAGGAAATCCCAGCCCAGGATAACATCATGTGACGCACGGGAAAGAACGACGAATTCAATGACGTAGAGTGAGTCCTGAATTAAAACACGAGCGGTACACGTGGCCGAAGGCTTGATGTGCTGCGAGCTAGCTGTACGAAGCGAAAGATCAAGAAGCGGAGTAGTCACCTTGTTAAGTTTCCGGCACAGCACATCACTGATAACAGAAACGGCAGCTCCTGTGTCGACAAGAGCGTTAGTCACGACACCATCTACAAGCACTACAATCTCATTAGGGGGCGAAAGGTGAGGTCTTGAAAATTTCGACGATGGCGCAGTTCTTGCCTCACGAACTGCGGCTGTTAGTTTTCCTCCTGGGCTTGAGTGGGACGGCGACGCATAGGGGAAAGGGAACGGCGACGGGGTGAAGGAGACCGACGGGAGCGGAAGTCGGGTCGACCTGCGTAGGAATCCCTCGGTTCAGGGGCCGCGTTATGGGCAGGGTCGTGGAGGTCGTAGGCAGATTTGGAGCCTCGTTTTCGAAAATATGCCGGCGGCGACAAAATCGCGCACATGGCCTTGAATACCGCAGGCGTAACAGATGGGCTTGTTATCCGGAGTACGCCAGGGGTTCACGTGCGGTCTGGGAGCCGAAAAGGGTACGTAAGCCGGGCGTACCGGACGTGGCGGGTTGTAGTAGTTAACAGCTGCGGTGGGTGAGCCGGCGCTGGTTGGTGTGTAAGGTCGGCTAAGGGCGTCAGCGTACGTGAGCGGCGCAGTAACGTGCACAGGCGCAGCAGGGGTCGGAAGAGCCTCAGCAACTTGTGCCTGTATGACGCGACGTAGCGGCTGCTCGAGCGTGGTGGGAGGCTCGGTGACAGAGGCCCACGAGAGAGAGCTGACGAGCAACTTACTCACGAACGTACTGCTTTATCAGTGGCATCAAGGTGGCGTAGTCAGCACAAGTACTTGTGGAGTCCAGCGCGGAGAGGTCTGCTGCCTGCATATTCGAGCGCCGTGTGGCGAGACGCTGCTTACGGAGCTCGTCAAAGCTTTGGCAAAGCTCAATAACTTCATTAACAGTCTGAGGGTTCTTGGCCACGAGCATATGAAAGGCGTCGTCATCTATGCCTTTCATGATATGCCTTATTTTATCAGTTTCAGGCATGCTGGTATTGACCCGTCTACAGAGGTTGATAATGTCTTCAATGTAGCTAGTGAACGTCTCACCGGCTTGCTGAGCTCGTCCACGCAGGCTGTGTTCAGCACGAAGCTTGCGGACAGCCGGCCGTCCGAAAATGAAACTAGGGTGTCTTTAAAGGCGGACCACGTTGTAAAATCGGATTCGTGGTTGTTGAACCACAAGCTCCACCTCAGTAAGGTAGAAGACGACGTGAGTCAGCTTGGCTGGGTCATCCCACTTGTTATTCGCACTAACGCGTTCGTAGTCTACCAGCCAATCTTCGACGTCGCGATCCCGGTGCCACTGAATACTGGGGGGTCACGCTGTCGGAGCGCGCCAGAGCACACGACAGAAGGGCGGTCGGAGCTGCAGGCGAGGGTCCAGCGTCCTCGGCCATTCGGAAGCAGATGGCAGTGTGCGGCTGCGAAGCTCCAGGACGCCGAAGAGGGACTACCCGGCACTTCCACCAATTGAAACAAGGCGAGCGACACTTGAAGTCTAGCGACACTTGAAGACGCCGCGACTGACCTAAACCTATTCAGCTAGCTGGACGGTTCACTGAGTGCGCACCACACAAACCTCAGCGTCTTCTTTCACAGTGACTCGCACTGATGCCGATATGCTCTGCTACAAAATAAAGGTGAATTCTGGGACAATTATGTATGCTCCTCATCCTACGTACCAATGGCATAATGGGGAATCCATGCATAATCATAAACATGACTTACAAACCTAAATATAATTTATCTACTAAAGGTGAGTTCGGTGACTACCACGGAAAACTTATCTGAAGAGACAGACGCTTGCCGTGGCCATGATTTAGGGTTACCGGGCGTCAATGAAAATGTTATACATATAGTTAAGGCTAAGAACAAACACTAAATGGTCTTTACCGACTGTATAACACTAAGTTAAACTGGCGGCAGCAGATTCAGGCTAACACTCAAAGCGAGAGCGCGGTCATGAAGTTGTTGCACCAGTTAAGCAATTAAAAGGATGGTGTGCGTTGAGCTACCTTATGATATATATGAGAAACCGAGACTGAGAGGGTGAACATTTGCTGGAACTAGCAAGCACGGGCAAGGGCCGGCCTCTCTATCACTAGCAGACGGCCAAAATAACCTCAGTTGCAGCGGCCGCTTCGGTCTAGTGGACAGCGCAGGTCTGATCTTGATAGTTTGAGCAGGGGAGCAAGGTCTTCCATTGCTCCCCGTTTTCAGTTTGGCGGCCCTCGAAAGGGGCCGCCTTGGTTCATGCCTATGTAGAGTTATGTGTTCCCCTTGGGGAACAGAGTTGCGTCTCTGACAGGACGCGCCGCTCGCGCCCCCATTCGCCAAGAGGGCTCACGTGCGCAAAATGCATCATTGTCAGGGAAAGCCAACTTCACGGCTGAGAGTGCCCCTACGCCGCCACGCCACCATAGCCGCTACCTACTGCCGCGCCGCGATCGGCTGCGGCAACGCGACGGCACGCTGCCGCAGCCGATCGCGGAGGCCATCGTTCGACGTTCAGGCAGAGCTCAGTTGGCTCAGCTGTGATCTAATAACGTCGGCTGTGGCAGCGTGATCCGTGGTTTAATTTAGCTGGAAACTGTCTTGTCAAACATGTGCCAAAAAAAAAAAAAGGAAGTGGACACTGGAAGCAAAATGATTAAATGGTCGTTGTCGGCTGTAGAAGTCGGCACAGCAGTTATGTCGGCAGCTCAATGCGACCCAACATTTATTTCAGCTTAGCAATACGTTTATAATGCGCATCCCTACATATGCCACGCACAATATATGTTTATATGGAGCAAATATAACTCTCATAAGTAATATTTTTGTGATAGAGAAGCCGTAAACGTTCAGGATATATAGGACTTCACGCCTACTTAGCAACATCTGGCTAGCCGATTACAAAAATCGCACCACAAATAACAAAAACGTGCGCATTGGAATATGCTAAGGATTCACCTTGTATAGCTCTGGCACAGATTGCTACGCAGCATAAAATTTGAGACCGTATCAGTTCCCATTACGCCAGATATACATATAGATCTTCGAAGATTATCCGTGAAGGTATTTTTTTTACTTGTGTTATCTGCGCTCATCGTTTTTCAACGCCTATTTTGTATGTTAAGCTCCGTGTCAGGTACGATGTGAAACGAGAAATTTGTTCAGCTTATACATTTTGTCCAGAACAGAGTTTTCATTTGATATTTACAAAAAAAAAAAAAAAAAACGCTTCTGACGATAGTGAGGGCCATAGAACAATTTATAACATCGCTTATGTGTAACTTGGTAAATTGATTGTTTGTTCGAATCACCTCTCTTTTTCATTTTTGGAAGCGAAAGTCTTTCGGCCAGCGGAATGAACGAGCGAGATAGCGCACGCCTGAGCCCCGTCGTCTTCCACATTCGAGAGGAGCGGCCTTCCTGCTTAACGCGAATGGATGTGCAAGACGGCGGACCTACGCGCAACTCTGCTCCCGTAGGGAGTATATACAGTAACCTTATGCCAATGGAATGCGTATGTGGCAGGTACGCCCTACCCTTACGTAATTTGCATTGTTCGTTAAGGAGATCTGAATAGAAGTTACTGCAGGTCAGCGGGTTTGAATAAATGTTAGTTCGCGGGACAGGACAGGCCACCGCCTGCTTCCTGCTTGCCCCAGAACGAGATCATCATTACGTAAATTGCATAATGAAGCTCACATGTGTTCATTTTTCGGAATGTGCTTTTTATAATACACTGCGACCTAAAAGGCTGCTGCAAAGGCAAACAGTGCGTCTTTGACTCGGAATGCCGAGCGGTATACCTCACAATGTGCTGTATCTCGACGCGCTCCATTATCAACCGGTGGAACCGGTTGATGATGATGGTGAGCGTCACTAGTGCCATCTCATGGCCACTACGCTGTCAAAGCTAAAGCTCATGTTTACGCTGCATGCTTCTTCTGCCAAAGAGCATTGCATCGTTTATAATGAGTAAAAAAAAAAATGTCGCCCGCATCTTCCCACGCGGGGAACTCGAGTAAATGCGTCGCAGAGTGGTGGGGGTATCGCGTGAATGTTGTGTAATTGAGTATGGATTTGGAATGCTTAATTGTTATTTCGACTTTATTATTCTTATTTATTGAATGGAGGAGAAGCGCCTCGTTCCATCGCATCTACTCGAGTCAAGCAAAGCGTCAAGTCAAGCGAAAGCCAAGTAAAACGCCCTTGACTGAATTCCGAACGCGCGCTCCGCCGTTATATACACACCGCCCGCGTTCGAGGGAGAGTAGTACGGGAGACAGTCCGCAAAGAAGCGCCCTTCACTGAATTCCGAACGCGCGCTCCGCCGCACCCCCACTGCGCATGCTCGGCTTGCTGAACGCCCGGTGGGCCGGCACGAGACGAGCCGAGCATGCGCAGTGGGCGGTGTGGACGGCGTCCACAGCGTTGCACCTGATGTATAAAACGGGGTATAGTTCTTCTATAGTTGGATACCATTCAAGTCTGCAGTGAAACCCCTCCCACGCCCTTATAACGACCAGCCACTGTACCTCCGCGAAGCTTCAAATAGTCCCTTCTTTGAACTTTCAATGCTACCAAAATAAAGCGAGTGTGGCTATAATAATAGACAGATGCATAATGTCTTGATTGTTTATTAGAGTGGAACATGGAAAGGATAATTCTTTAATGAGCTGAAATCAAGCGCTTGCAATGCAAAAGCCCGGCGCGTCACAAGCTCGGCCACCCAAGTTCAACTCAGTTCAGTGAAGTTTCACGCGTAAAACGGGCTCGGAAGCATAATGAACTGTACCGCAGCCTTTTGCAGATGGAAACGCTGAGACTCCACACATTTTTGTCCATGCTCTTCGAGCACATCATGGCTTATACCAATGAAAGGGCGCGAGAACAGCAGACACTCTGCAGGTACCGAAGGCATAAACACGGTGACATTTTGAAAAGGTCACATGACGATGATTTTGGTTGCTTCTGTGATTGTCTGGCGGAGTAAACTGACGCGCGCGGTCCATCGGCCCTTGTTGCCAACTGCTGTTTTTTTTTTTTAAGTTGTATCCTACTAATCGACAGCAGGTGTCTTACATTCCTGGACGCATGTGCGCGGTGTTGGGTTCTTTTGTTTCCTGTGGGGGCGTCTGGAGAAACAGAAGAATGTGGGGAGACAAGAACAGGAAGCTAGGAAGAACGCGGTAGACCTTGGGGCTTCGAACAACAAAACGTTCTAACAAAAGAACATAACACCTGCACGCCTCATAGTCTTCATACCCCTAGCAGCCAATGTCAGCGACGCTGGATTACACGAGCAACGTAGCGCCCTCTGGTCATTGATGGGTGCCTACAAGAGATCAACGAAAAAAACAGGATGGAAAATGCTTGCACATACTGATATCTTGATGAACTGGCGAGTTAGCTGGGGCATTACAGCTGCTCCAGAGATTGTTATTAATATTGAGGTACCCTATTTCTCCCTTCAAACCAACATCAAAAATCATTAAGCTTGCTGTTCATAATGTACTGTCTCTTAGGGTGAAAACCGCATTTATTCCGAACCAACAAGGGCTTATCGCTGGTCACTATACATGTCAGTCAGACACGTAGGCAGAGACAACATGATGGAGGGCTCCAGAAATTCCTACCACCTAGGGTTCATTAACAGGCTCTGACATTGCACAGTACACAAGCCTTAACATTTTGCCTCCACGAAATGCAGCTGGCACGGCAGGGATTCGACCCCGCAACCTACGGATCAGCAGGGATTCGATCCCGCGGCCTTTGGCTCAATTTCTGGTCATGACAGCCTTGTTTCTATCCAGGCTTAATGCGAAATGCCCTCAGAAAAACTCTATGCTATGGACACGAAGCGTGTGTGGTGCTCAGATGGATGTGGTGCCTCACATTTATTTGGGAATCTCTTTTCCTTTCCACATGGGCACAAAGGCATCAGGCTTAATTCTGACCAATAATGCGACACAGAACGTTTTAGTAAGCAGTTCTTTCATCACCGTAGAAGAGATACAGTAACATTAAAGCGCAGCAACCATTAATTGTTGTGTACCAAGTGATATGTTAAAACTGGTATTGTTACAAATGAATTCGACTATATTTTGCCTGAAATGGGGTTCAATCTTTGGTGGTAGATCATGTTCAGCTTAGTTGAACAGAATATATCAGCACTTCGTTAAGCTGCCTATTGTAACTGCTACAAAAACAAATGAAGTGTAAATAGTACGTGTGAATATTTTTATTACAAGAATCGCTTCAGTAAAACAAAGCTAGATGACATATAAGGAAAGAGGATGACACTGCAGTGATGGTGCTAAGACGTCGTCTTTGCCAGATTGCTGAATCCGACGCCTACACAGGTGAGCTGCACTTTAGGTGCCCCCTCGCCTGGGCAGTCACCTTCCACTTGAAGGTTACGCCAAGAAATCTCGCAGATGCCGCAGCATTTGTATCCTGAAAATAGAGTATTCAGAACAATATTAAAGTCAGCACAGAGCCTGTAAAACAACAAAAGCACTTACATTTACAGAACATACTGCTTTCACATGAAGTGAACACACCAATAGGAAAAATACTAAAGCCAGGAACATTTCTGAGGAACAATGGCACTCTCCAGTATGCATCATGCCAACGCCAGAACCCCTCAGAGAAAGCACACCTGTTTGTTTTTTGCGCAAGGAACCGCCTTTGTCATTTTCTTGTGATGTGCAGCAAAGGTATGCGGCCTTTGCCGCACTTACCTTGCATGCTGTCTCATGAGTGGTGCCTACGTTCTACAGACCTTGCATGCAAGACGCACATATATGAGTGCCTTTCAGAACATCAGTGATAATACCAGAATGCACTGTGACAAATATATAAGAGCCGATGCATTTCACTGCTTGTCAGTTTACTGTCAACCGACGACTGTCCTCTCTGCTAACACGTTGCAGTGTTTTTCCTCTTGCTTCAGGGTGCAGCTTCACCCAATAGGCAGTTCAACTGCCAATGCTTTGAATTCTGCTGTCTGTTTATGTTAATGTCACGATGATGCAACAATGTCATACTAACAGTGCCTAATGGCTGAATCTGGCTGAATCTAGATGAATCGCACAGAGCTAACAAGTTAGGAAGCCAAAGCAAGCAAAGGGGCATAGCTTTTTGATTTATCACTGAAGTGCAGTAATTACGAGATTTAAAAAAATTAACCACATAGGAGACACAAACAAACTGCCATTAAATATTATTGCAGAAATGCATCAAGTGCTGCACACTTGCAGCGCAAACTGGGTCCACTCCAAAGATTGTCCCAGTTATAATGGACCACAAGAAGAGTCCAATTTATCCAGTTTTTCTAAATAACAAGGGTCTAGTTAACAGGTTTTATGGCATTTGAAGAACTTTCATCTTTGAAGTGTCATTACCTTTCCTGAAACAAAAGGCAGACATGATGAACAACTGCTCAAGTGTCTTCATTGTACTCACGTGTATGGTGTGAGTGGTCCAACAACGCACTTTGAGACGTCGGGAGGGCCAAGACACATACAAGGCTGCCAGACCTTGATTACACGAGTCAACACAACCACCCTGAAATGATGAAGAATTTAAAACTTCAGCCACTCCCACGTTTGCACTGTTGCCAATCACTTCGTTATATCTATCAAATGAACGCATGTCAATCTATAGCTTAGCAAAACTCACAACGAGCATCATTTCATTTAACCCTCTCAGCTTGGAAAAGCGAATAAGCAGCAGCATGCACTAAAGGCACTCTTCGCTGTTACAGCATCACAGCACTATCTGCTCATGCTCAGTATAAATTTACAGAACATTGCGGAAAAGGTAATAATGTTTATGGTTAACACTTCAAGCCCCAGGCCTGAGCTGTACTTGTCAAAGGAGGTTGTACCAAAATTGACAACGACAAGTCGCAAACATTCAATCCAACGTGTGTTCCTCTCAGCACCAAAAATGGGTATGGTTGGCCAATGGCTTCGACTTCTTTCAAAACCTGGGGACAATCAATATCAGTCTCTAAAATGTACCGTAGTATTTACACGATTCTAAGTCAACCTATAGTTGTTCAAAATTGAAATTCAAATCTTGGTGGTCGACTTTGCTATGCAACAACA
>CM023491.1:51723728-51933520 GCA_013339685.2 Hyalomma asiaticum
GGGCAGTGAAGGTGTTCCGCTATTATATAGAAAGAGCGTTGACACGCAGTGGAGAAAGAGGACTAGGAGGCTAACGAAATAAAGAGGGAGGCATTTTACGAAAATTCAAGAGAAGCGTTATTGTTTGAAGCGAGATCAGGCTGCCTTATAACGCGTATTATAAAGCGAAATTCAGTAAAGAAGGAAAATGCACATGCTGGAGGAAGATAGGGAAACGACGGAGCATGTTCTGACTGAATGCGGAAATATCCACCCAGGTGTACGTTTGGGCACCACCCTACAGGAAGCCTTGGGTTTAGGGCGAACAACGGGAAGCTGAACATAGCCGCGATGGAAATAAGTAAGAGACGGTTAGAATACTGGTGGCAGAAAACTAGAGAAAACGGACAAAATAATATTAGAGAAAAATAAGGACTTTCTGCCATAAGGGGCAGGGAACTGGGCTATGAATTTCCGTTTTTTTCTGGGCTATGAATTTCTGGGATTCGATCCCGCGACCTTCGGATCAGCAGCCGAGTGCCATAACCACTAGACAACCGACTGAAACAAGGAGTTTCATAACACTTGATGGAGCGAATTTGGCCTCCCAGCCTCATGAGGCGGAAGTCCCTGTGCGATAGTTCAGAAAGAAAGCTTTGAAATTCATTTTCTCATTTAATAGTGCACATGAAATGTCTAAATTGACGACGATCAAGTACTCGGAACTGTAAGTTGTCATTGTAGGCCACTTAACCGCTTCAATTAGTGTCCCTTAAAGGGACCCTGAAACGGATTCTAGGATTTTTACGAACACATTGAGTCAGTAGTCAAGTCCTTCTCATTGATAGCAGACCAATATGGGATAAGGGTCGTTCACTGCGACGTTTCCATCTGTTTCGATATATTTGAAGAATAAAGGGGCACATCTAAAAGTGTGTTCAACGGCCGCTGCCCGTAGATAGTTCCATATGGCAGGCAACGTCACGCTCACGACTTATTTGAGTGGCTATAATTGATTTCTCGGGGGTTTTACGTCCCGGAACCAGCTGTGATTATGGGAGGTCTGTGGAGGTCTCGGGAAATATACAGCACCAGGGGTTCTTTATAACGTGCACTGACATCGCACAGTACACGGGCCTCAACATTTCGCCTCCATTGAAATGCAGCCGCCGCGGCCGGGATTAGATCCCGCGACCTTCGGATCAGCAGCTGAATGCCATGGCACTAGAGACCACTGTGGCAGGGACCTGTTACTAAGCGACCTAGATAGAGGTAGTGGATGTTGTATGCAGAGCGGATTGCTGATCTGGAACCCTCGTTCCTTCGCCCCTATATACGGAGCAACATCTTTCTGTGGCATTTACATTTTTATTCATAATGTAATAGTTTCGCAGTCTTCAGTTATTTTAGCCATTTGCGTCGGATCTAAGGAGCACGATGTGATGTGCAAATTACTGGTTATTAAACATTCTCCACTGATCTTAGCCCCCAATATGTTTTCAGTCTAGTCGTTGGAATAGAGATGCAGATATTGTCTAACTCGTCTCGATCTTCAGTCTTCTGTGTTAAGCACGTACATTAAGAGCTTTAAAGTCACTGTCCTAAACTACGAAGGGTTCAGAACCCGGGTTCTCCGAACGGCACTTTTTGATGAACGCCTAGACGCCAGTGAAATTGAGAGTGACGTTAGTAGGCAAAGTGCAAGCGGCAAACTTGATACGACTGCAGCCACTTTTGAAATAATCCCGCTACGGCAATCCTCGCGGAATAGGCAACAGATGGCGCAACCGCCCCGCGCTGAATTGTGGCGCGCGCTCCCGCATGCACGGAAGGTCTGTGTCGTGCTCGTGATTGTAATGTGCCTTAAGACGTATATCAATATCACCATGCGTTCCGGGTCCGGCAAGTGCCGCACCGAGTGCCAGGAAACATCGGGGCACCATCTATGTACAGTGACAACGTAAAGTCGCGCTGTACGAGCAGATGTGGAGACGAGGACTAGGAGGCCAGACTCGTACAAGTGGCCTGGAGACAGCTCTAACACCGGCACGTGGTGTAACCGACTGCCCTCGAGAGGAACTATACTGCTACGGACCATGGCGAAGGACGGGAAGCGCCGGCGGAATACCGGCGAGCTCCAAATCCAGTGCGACAAGTGCTCGAGGTGGGCCTTTCTCGAGGAGACTGATTTCCAAAGCCTACAAGAAGCAGATTCAGGAGAGTTTGTGTGTACATTGTGTGTGACTCGGAGTGCTTTTCAAGAAGAATTGGAGGTTGTTCGGGGCGGAGACTGTGGCTCTTCGCGAACTCGTGCAACACCTCCAAAGGCAGCTGCGCGACCTAACCACGCAGTTCGAGCGAGGGCACAGTGGATTCGACAGTGACCAGCCAAACGCACACACTGACCCGTTGTCTGAAAGCGCACTAACAGCGGTAGGGGATAAGACAAAGGGCACGGGACGTGGAGTTGACTCAAAAACGAGTCAGGTGGTCCAGAAAATCGACGGGGCCCCAGCCACGGAGCAGATGGATAAGGTGATAGAGAAGGCGCTACCGAACGGTAGCTCGAACAAAGTGCCTGAGGGAACGCAGAGTAACCCACAGGCATCAGCGTTGCCTACGAAGGGCGGGGATGGCCCGAGCGTACAAGACGCGACACCAAGGATCGGAAAGGAAGCAGACCCGATCGAGGCCTTAACAACAGAAAGTGGAGCCAAGCTAGCCTCTAAAATCCATGCCACAGACTGCATAGTGGAGAGGCAAGACAAACAAAGTACCGTAAGCTTGAAGGATACCACACTGAAATAATTGTATGTGGTGACGGGAATGCGCCGCGCATCGCTAAGGCATTGCGAAGCAAGGTCACTGGTGAGGTGAATGTAAAGACGCTGTACAAGAAAGGGGCAACGCTCATGACGGCGATACGACTCCTGCGTTAGCATGGCGAGCAAATGGGCCAGGAGAGAAGATTGGTCCTTTTTCATGCGGGAGTGAGTGATGCTATTAGGAATGTACAGACAGAGGCAGCCTTGACGGGCATCCATGAAGAGATAGCACGCCACAGGCCGGGATTCTTCATGTGTTCCGTACCTGAGATTTCCATCAAAGGAAAGGAGGTTCAAGCGCGAGCAGTGTTGCTGAGCACCACACTGAAGAAGCTATGTGCTAATGCAGGGGTAAAGTTTGTCAACCTGTCAAAAACCCTGGAAGAGGAGGGGAGCCTGGCTAGGGATGGCATACACTTCCGTGCTGAAACAGGAAGGCGAGTAGCAGATAAGCTGGCAGAGCATATGAGACCTTTTTTAGGGCTAGGGTGGAGGCCGAGAGGGCGAGATGGCAGGCACAGCGACCAGCAGAAACGCATGCCAGTGAAAGAGGAGGCTGTCCATTACTCGCAACCTACTGGGTTGGCAAGGGAAGTGCCCCCCCTATTTGAACACCCTCCAACTCGGGTACACCCTTGGAACAATCGGGGTGCGGTGAACCGCTTGGAGATCAGCTCAATGAAACCGCCTCAGCCCCAGGAGACGGTCGAAGGGCAGATGCACAGAATGGCCTGCAGCAACCAGCTACCACATCCGGTTTTTCAGCCGTATCAACCGAGTTATCAACAATATCCGCACTCCAGCCCAAATACCAGCACCGACCTTTTCCACGTGGTGGGAAACTTGGTTCGCCAACATCTGATTCTGCAAACTTCTCCCCGGCTCCAGTAAAGTGCGCCAGGAAAGTCTGCCCACGACCCCGACGAAAGAAGCAACATGTCTTCAGAGTGGCATGCTTGAACCTTAATGGGGCTCGTCGAGTGGACAAATGGGAAGAAGTATATTGTATGCTGAGGGCTGAGGGGATTTCGCTGTATGCAGTTACGGAAACCCACTTGAAGGACCTTGAAGAACCACCTATACATAAGGATTGGTGCTGGGTGGGCAACAACAGATCCGGATCTAACCGCAAAGGAGGAGGCGTAGGTTTTCTGTGGCGGCGGGACACACAGTGGTAAGGTGTGGGAAGAAACTGCATGGACCATATGTGGCTAAGGGGAGACATCATGGGGACTTCTGTTGCGGTGTGTGTAATATATATGGCAGTCAGTGGTACTCGGCTCGAGGCCAACGAGGCGTTGATAGAGTGTGTGTACCAGGACTCTGAGTGCATGGCCAGTGACCGGGAAATTTTGATTCTTGGAGACTTCAACGGGCATATATCAGAGCTGGATGGATACACGGACGCAAATGGTAACCTCTTGCTGCAGTTGGCGGAACGCCTACAGCTGAACATCGCCAATCTTGATCCCAGATGTGAGGGAAAGTACACATGGTGTGCTCGAGGCAGTGCAATATCTATAGACTATGTCCTCGTTTCGCATAGACTTACTCGCCTACTCAACTCCCTGCATATTGATGAGGAAGGAAATTACAGCGCAGGGAGTGATCACAATCGCATGCGCATCGACTTTTCCCAAACGCAACACCGAGGTGTTGCAATGGATCCGTAGGTCAAATGCACCTCTCGGAAAAAGCCATCGAGAGGGTGGCTGCTGAATTTCAGGAGAGTCAACAGCGGCGAGAGGCAAATACGTACGAAGAATACATTGCCACATTGCGCAGCATCATGCACCGACACATGACCCGAAACAAGAACCCTACACGCCACACACGCAAGCCATGGTGGGACAAAGAAGTAGCTCAAGCGTGGCAGGCGCGCCGAGAGGCAAACCGTGCCCATCGCCGTGCGGTCAAGACAGAAGACCCTGAGGTCTGTAGCCACAAGTGGAAGTACTACTTGAAGTTGAAGCACGAAATGCAGGCGCTGATTCAAGTGAAGTTAGCGAATGCCAATAGGCAGATGCTACAGGAGCTACGAGACGAGGGAAGGTCAACGGCTGCAAAATTCTGGTGATATGTCCGGTCTCTTGATAGGAAAGACCAGCCTGAGCCTCAAATTATGGACAGCCAAACAGGACAGCCGGTCAGTGACTTGAGGGAATATGTGACAACACATTTAAAGTCCCTGTATGGTCCTGCTAAGGCTACTGACAACACTATACATACCAGGGCTAGAAGTGCGCTGACCGATCCGTACTTTTCGGATACGAACTGGGCTTTCTCCCACCTTAGTGTCACACGGGCGCTCTCCTGCCTTCGGAAGCACACAGCCACAGGGCCGGACGGGATACCTGCTCGCCTAATTAAATGCCTGGGCCCAGACTCTAGCTGGCTGGTTTTTTCACCGTAAAGCAACTATTGCGCAAGCAACACGGACACACAGGAAGAGTACACAGGACTAGCGCAGACTATCAACTGAGGTCAGTTGATAGTCTGCGCTAGTCCTGTGTACTCTTCCTGTGTGTCCGTGTTGCTTGCGCAATAGTTGCTTTACGATGTCAAACCAACTAGCCCGCCTGTCCGTTTTAATGGTTTTTTCACCACCATGATAGAAGGCGGTGAGATACCGAAAGAGTGAAGACTGGGCAGAGTAGGGCTGATCCCCAAGAAAGGGAGCAAAATGAGCCATCTGAATGACTATAGGCCGCTAACAGTCACCTGCACGCTCTACAGAGCCTTCACACAAGTGTTAAAGGACTGGGTGTACGGTTGGGCGGAATCCAGAGGTCTCCTTACAGAGCTCCAGAATGGCTTCCGAAAGGGCAGACGGTTGGAAGACAACCTCTTTGTAATAACACAATGTGCCGAGATTGCCAGAAAGGAGAACCGTGGACTGCTTTGCTGCTTCCTGGATGTGGAGAAAGCCTATGATAATGTCCCGCATGCCAGTCTTTTCAACTGCCTGCGTGGCCTGGGTCTCCCGGAAGCACTGCTGACAACGCGGTTACGGCTTCCTTTGCTGGGGTCACAACGGAGTATGTGGAGGTACTCAAGGGACTACGCCAGGGCTGCCCACTATCGCCAGTACTATACCTCCTGTATGTGTCCGGACTGGAGCGAGCCATAATGAAGTCTTCTTTTGGCCTCCGCCTGAAATTCGGCACCACCGGAATAGACGAAAATCGCAAGGTACCGGGGCTTGCTTACGCAGATGACATCGTCCTAATGGCAGAAACTCCTCGAGACATGCAAGCACTGCTTAACATCTGTGCAGTGGAAATTGAAAAGCTGGGGCTTCGATATAACACCAAGAAGACAACTGTGGTCTAGCTAGCGGGTGTGACACTAGGCAATGAAACCCTGACACTGTCTGGAAATGTGCTGGAGGTTGCCTCATCGTGCAGGTATCTAGGAGTGACCCTGCGTTCAGGGGGCGACATCTACGGGCAGCACGAGGAAATCATCAGGCGAACAGCCCTGCGGGCACAGTGTGTTCTCCGGCGCAGGAGCCTGTGGGGATTCAACAGATACCTGATGGTTCGCGACATGTGGAAGCTTGTGCATGTGCCTGCGCTGACTTTCTGTAACGCCACTATCTGCTTGTCCCATGCGACTAGGGAGTGGCTGGAGCGGCGACAGCGAGAGGTCGGTCGCACTGCTTTGGGATCGCATGGGGCCGTAACCAATGAGGCTGTGCAAGGAGACCTCGGGTGGTCCACCTTCGAGGCTCGTGAGGCCGCTTGCAGTTTATGCGGAAGGAACGATTCGCCCGGCAGGTGTTTGAGTACTTGGCAGCGACGTGTATGCGCACCGACTGGACAAACCGCATATACCGCCTCGAGAAGAAATATGGTTTCTTCACGGCGCCACTACAGGCGGTGCGCGACCGTGTCCAAGAGAAGGAAGAAGAGCTGTGGCTGCAGGGGATGAGGGACAAGTGCTCACTGACCATCTATGGACAGCACAAGCGGACCATTGGCACGGTATCGATATATGACAACAGCCCTGGGAGCAGTCTACTCTTCGAGGCGCGAGCGGGTGCTCTGCGCACACTGGAACGCCAGAAGACTATAAACAGTGAGCTCGGGGATGTGATGTGCCGTGCCTGTCACGGTGCTGTTGAAACTATGCAGCTCATAGTGATGCAGTGCAGGTCAGTCGAACCCCACTGTAGAGGAGACACAGCCCTGCATGTCGCACTGGGATTCAGGGGAGATAAACAGGGAGCGTCGCTCCCTGTTTATCTCCCCTGATAGAGTGTACTAAGCGGCGCCTGGAAAGGTGGAGAGCTGTATCGCTGCAGAAGTGCGCGAGTTAGCAGACCGCCTCGTCCCTCCAAGGTGTGCTTGGTGCTGTGACGCATCGCCCCCCCCCCTTTTTTTTTTCCTCTAATTTTTACTTCCCCTCGTGAATCTTGTTCCTTCTGTGCTTGTTTTTTTGTTTGTTTTTTCCTTGTTCCTTTGTTCTTTTTTTCTTGAGCTTTTTTTCTCAATTTTCTCTTTTCTTGGTATTTCATTTTTGCCAAGCCGCTATACGCAGCGACCCGTTACAAAGGGAATGGCACCACATCATCATCATCAACCGCGGCCGCGAAGATACATGCGCTTTGAGTGAAATGTTGCTGGCCCCCACAATACGTGAATTGTTATTTTGCTTGCCAGGTGCATTCTCAAGGGGTTACAAAATTCGCAGGTGTCTTAGCTAGCGCTTAAAAGAGCAAGATCTTTTCGAACATAGTCAGAAAACGGGGCTGTGTAGTTGTGGGTTTCTGTGAACATGTGAGCGCCAAATATTATTGCACTACATGCACTAGAGATTACGCAGTGTGGTTTCAAGTGCGCCGGGAAGTTGTCTGCTGTTTTTTCAACACGTGGTGTCGCAAATAGTACCGACATTTTGTCTGTGTGCATATATGTACCGCTCAGAAAAAATTTTTTTTCCGGTTGTGGTGTAAATGAGAAGATCGCTCCTTAGGTTGATGGAAACGAGCGTGCTTATACGGTTATACCCCGTAAAAAAGGATTAACATTCTTAACTTAGCCGTAAAAGTCGTAAAAAATAATCGGTGGTGCCATCCTCGGTGATCAGTGTCAAGCGTAATGAAAAACCAAGAAATAGCTACGCAGGTTTAAGTATCGTACTCAAAAGCAAAAATTTATTGGAACTGTACTTGGACAGACATCTGGTAGCGTTATATCCCGACGAAGAGTAAGTTTGACTTTTACGAATGTAAAAACCACTGTTAATACATTACAAAAAAAAAAAAAGTCCAGAAACGAGTGTTTCCGGTGTCCCTACACCGTACAGAAGGGCAAACACTAAAACAATTCCTTTTTAAACATTTCTGCTTGTACACTTCGAGTGGTGCGCTTTTCTATTTCGTTGAGAAACAGGAAACCAACGAAGGACGGTCGACAGAGTCCTTAAAGAAAGAAGCATACGTTTGTAAATGTCTGCCGAATTAAACAAACGAACAAACAAACAAACAAACGAAGCATTATCGAGAATGTTTCGGCAATAATCAGATGCTAGTTCTGCCTCAGGCGACAATAGTCAGTGCTCTTTTTGTGAGGTCATAGGTTGAAAGAACAGTAGACTGCTGCCAAGCTGTATTTGAAACCACACTAAACATTTGGCGGAGCGTGCAGCGTAACCCACGTGAACCTCCACGAATGATTGGCACAGTTTCCTGACTGTGTTCAAAAAACTGTTGCAGGGCCACTTTAAAGAGACGCGAAGGTCCCATGACACCTTCACCCTAGCAAGCAGTAGCTAAGAATGCGTGTTGCTGTGTATTGCATGTTTTTTTTTCTATCTTGACAACTAATGGAGCAGCCAATTTTCCTTCATAATAGCACTCGGTATCCATTACATCGTGCTGTATGCTGCGATATCAATGCAATAAGCGAACTGCGCCAGCCCATGGGTCTCGGCGGCAAAGTTAGGGTTATTCTCTTTCGGGATTTATTGCGTTCGTTGATTTAATTTAAGGGAGGGGCAAACATGAGGTGCTATTTTCTGATTGGATAATCTGGGAGAAACCACGTCTGCTCGCCTGAAACAGGCAAACGCATCAAGTAACACGTAACACCGGGATTGTTTGTTTGTTGGGGGCTAGCGTGAAGTGCGCAATACGCGTTGAGAGGACAACGTAATTAAACTTGACAGAAAGTACCTCAGCAGCGATGGCGAGAAACTACAGAAGAATGACTGATGATGTAATGCACAAAGAGAACTACAAAACCAATATAATGGTCGACGCACTGACGGCTAACAACAATGACCAGGCTTCTTTCAACGCACAGTACACGGGCTTCAACATTTCGCCACCATCAAAACGTAGCCGCCGGTTGCCATGGCCACTGGACCACCATGGCGGGGCAAAAGTAGCACACACGACTTCGCGGTTATCATTTATTGCCAATGGTTTCGACCAATCTGCTTCTCCGAGTGCTCTTAAAATGTTGGACCCTGTCCATCACTTAGGCATTCGGCTTGCCACAGGGGCTTTCAGGACAAGCCCCGTGGAAAGCCTGTACGTGGAATCAGACGAATGGTCGCTTCACCTGCAGAGAGCATACTTGGCTCTAAAGTATTATATGAGAGTGAAGGCGAATAATGAACACCCTGTATATCCGGTTATCAACGATCTATCCAGCTCGCAACTCTTCCGAAACCGTCCTACGCTGAGAGTACCTTTCTCGCTGCGTGTGAGGGATGTGGCGGAGGAAATGGGCGTCGATATCCTCGAACATAACATAATGCCACCACCTGCACACTTCCCACCATGGAAGTGGGAGATTATCCACACAGATTTATCCTTTCTATACGTTACGAAACATGCTCCGCCCTCACACATTAAAATGCAATTCTTAGAACTACAACACAAATATGCTTGCCCCGAGTTTTACACCAATGCGTCCAAGTCTTGTTCTGGTGTATCATACGCTGCGGTTGGGCCGTCTTTTTCAGAGGCCAAAGTCTTACATCCGCAAACAAGTATATTTACTGGGGAAGCGTATGCGTTGCTGTCAGCAGTAAAACATATTAAGGACACAAAAATGCCAAAATCAATTATATATACAGATTCTCTCAGCGTTGTGAAAGCTCTGATGTCTCTCAAGAGACATCGGAACTCCGTAGTGGTTACGCTGTACAACATCTTGTGTGACATGTATGCGTCCAAGCAGGACGTAGTGATTTGCTGGGTTCCGGGTCACCGTGAGATAGCTGGTAATGTTCTGGCTGACCAACTTGCCACGTCTGTTGAGCCAAATCCCCGTGATATTTCCATGCCCGTCGTTGCCTCTGATATGAAACAGTACATCCGCAAGTGCCTCCGCACATACTGGCAGCATATATGGGATTCCGAATCATCCAATAAGCTCCATGTAATTAGACCACGTTTAGGAAAGATGCTACAAAATTCAACAAACCGCTGTAACCAAGTGACCCTCTGTCGACTTAGAATAGGCCACACATATGAAACACATTCATACCTTTTGAGCGGTGGGGAACCTCCCACGTGCAGCAAATGCAGTCTGACGCTCACTGTCCTTCACGTCTTGTTGGAGTGTCGAGAGCTGGAGGCGGAAAGGAAAAAACACTTTGCTTTAGCATACAAGCAACATATCCCATTACACCCAGCACTATTTGTAGGCCCCAAGCCACTATTTCAAAGCAACGAAGTCTTGAAGTTTTTTAAAGATGTCGGCCAGCTACGTATTATAAAGCCAAAAGACTCGTAGCACGGCCTCCTAGACACTGAGACCGCTGCTTCGAGGATGGTCTAATTCGTACTCGCCTCCAGGCCCTTGCATGCAAGAGACCTTCGGAGGCAGTAGTGCTGTTGAATGAGTATTTTTAGAACCTGTGCTTTTATTACTATCCCATTGTACTCATTGTAAATATTTGATGTCATTATTCCAGTTTTTAGCATCGCGATCAGTTATCACAGTTATCAGTCATCGAACATCCATAGACCATCCCTCTGGCCATTACCATAATTTTATGCTATATATATATTTTACGCTCCTTTACAGCGATTAGATTTTAGGCCAATAAACGACAAACTGCGAAGTCGTGTCTGCTATAATTATTATACTTCAAATATGTTTGGCCCATTGAGCACGAGTCCTCAATATATATATATATATAATATGGGGGTGGCGTAAAGCGAGTCTGCAGTTGCATGGGTGCTCTCTTCCCTTCGCTTAGTTATCTTTCTATGTGCATATCCCGTCATCCTCTCCAATGTACACTCTTTCTCTCACATCTGAAACATTCCGCTCCGCGTTCCATACACTTGTCATGTCCTTCTGTATGAATCACATGGGATTATTGGAACTGCCATACACAGCAGGGCTGCCTCTCAGTTCTTCTCATCCATAGCACGTTGTGGTAGAATCGTCAGTACAGCGCAAACGTATGGTTTCCACAAGTGTACGTTGTGTCAACGCAGGTGTATAGACTAGCGGTTATGACGTCAGCTCGGCTTCAGACAGTGAATAACCGGGTTCGAACCCTGCGTCACTGAGTGAGTTTATTTCCATTTTACACTTTTGCCCGCTTCGATGCTGAGGGCGTACAGAAGACTGAACAAACTCTGCTATAACAGCTCCCATGTAAAAGGATAGACGTAACGTAGGCGGATCGAACAGGGGTGGACCTCGCGTCGATGTTCTTCCCGATCCTGTGAGGGACGCGTAATGCGGAGAACAAACAACGGCTGGCTGCCATGACCTTCAGCGTGCGCGATGTCCGCTGCAGGACGAAGGCGTCTCCAACGCTTACTGCCACGCGAGTGATGCTTTCGTAACCTCGCCACCCCATGCAGCTTTCTGTCGATCAAACTCAGCACCGGTGGGAAACTTCTCACTAGGTGACCTGCTCATGATAGCGTAGCCTTGTATGGTATAGTCTAGCAGGAAAGCGAAGTGGTCGTAGACCATAGCATAGTCTCGTACTGTATATAGTGTAGCAAGGAGTGGGACAGCCTCCAGCTACGCCGTGTCCTCAATCTTCGCACCACTAGCTGCCCCATACTTTTTCTTTTTGAACGCTCATTGGTATGCCGGCTGTCCTTATGTTGTTTAATCTTACGCCTGACATTCACAGTGCTCGAAGAACGGTGTAACGAACTATGCAGCAATTGGTATAAGATGTCGGGCCTACGCCCGAATATCTTGATACCCAACGTAGCCACCAGTGCATGGACCATTATTTCGATTTTTCGTCATCGGTCATTCTTGTGTAGTTGCTCACCATCATTTCTAAGCAAGCACGATGTCGTCAGCACACCTCGCATTGCTGAAAAAGTTTCCGTAAAGTTTAATTCCGTTGTTGTTCGAGATGCACCCCGAAAACGAAAGTCCCGTGTGCAGGGTGTCCCAGTACGGAAACGAAGCTAAGCAGTATTGAGCAAGAAGTGGCAGGGACCTTTGTGTTGGATTTGTAAAGTGAAAGATTGAGCGAACTTTTGTTATCATTTGCTTCAGCAAGGAATTCGAAGTGTTAGATATCGCTAAGAAAAGCTCACGAAGCACTCACTATGTTGTTTTGGAGAACTTCATTACACCGATGCCCTGTATGAATGCCGCATTAGGTATAGCGATGTTTCAGTTTGTAGGTTCTCGGCAAAGGAAAAACCCCCGTCAGCTGTATCTGGGCGAACCGATTCTTATTGTGCAGTGAACTTGTTGAACAAGAGTGGAACCGCCTTTTCGGTGCGAAATGGCCGAGGTAGAATGAATTTAATATTTCGTAAGTCTCGATATTTTGTCTAGCCACGTAACACCATCTTCGTCAATATTTATTGCAAACATGCAGTGAACGGCAGTAGAGTAATTGTTTCGCCTTGTCTGGCACCTTCGTCAGGACGGCAGTTGCCGTCCTTCAGAAGGCACGTTTGTTCCAGCGACGTTCTCTGTTCTGTATCGTTGTTAACTATCTGCTGATCGACTGAAGTCTCCATCTTCCCATGGACTTGTGTTGCAGTTTGGATTTGAACCTTCCTCTATCGGAACTTTTCAGCTTTTCTTAGGTAGGAGTAGGGTGGTTGTGGAACCTCCATGCGCACCGGCCATAGTATATTGTCACGTACACAAATCACACGCCACTAAAATACATATGAAGCATCGTTTTATCAAGACATATTGCTTCCGACTCCGCCATTTGCCTCCCTCGTCTTCCATCTAGCCGATTCCCCACTGGCAGCCACATCGCTACACCCGTCGGGGGGAGCTATGAAGTTCTTGTACCGGTCATGGCAGGGTTCATGATGAGAGCACGTAAGAACTCCAGTTCCTTGATTTGCACAGTGCTCTGTCCTTGCGGTGGCGCGCAAGTCTGCTGCGCAGAAGACATGTCACCGGGATTACGAGTCTAGTGCTGGACGCATTGTCGCAGACTGCCCCGCCGTCACGGGCTGGTGGGGCAATGGACCACGTCAGGCAGAACATTGAGAGACATGACGACCCCTCTTACCACATTGGTCGCTTGGTTATGGAACCCTTCAGGACAAGGTTGCGAATAGCGGTATCCAACGGCATAAGTTTGTCAGTAGTGTTGTTCCTCTGCGTCGACCACGCTTTTTTCGCGACATTCGGCTTGTCTACGTGCAATTCCTTTTGTCGACACCCTGCAGAAAATAGTCGTTCTGGCAGGTCTTGAGTAACAAGTCAGTCGACGCGGGCTTGGACCATTTTTCTGAGGGTTGTGGCAGCAGCTGCACCTCGAAGGGCTTGATGCGGTTGCTAAAGCACTGGACGAACTGCTCCTTCAGGTTCTGGCGGCACCGTCTCGCGTAGGGACGTCTGGGTGGTATCGACTTGGGTAACCGCTGCCGCAAAATGTCACGTACACAAATCACACGCCACTAAAATACATATTGTTACAGACGGATCGTTAACGTTCTCGCCGAGGACCAGACGAGTCTGCTGCGTGAAAAAGGCAGCCGCTTAAGTTCCTTCTTGGTTCCCCACAAAAACTCGTGACAATATGAAGCATCGTTTTATCAAGAGACATTGGTTCCGACTCCGCCATTTGCCTTGCTCAACGTCCTCGTCTTCCATCTAGCTCTGTCCCGAGCCCATGCCCCACTGGCAGTCGCTTTATTCTATTACAGTATTTACGTGTGGAATACCTATGGCCTGATGGCGCAAATAATGCTCTCAGAAGTGGCGGTATTCAACTGATTGTGGAGTATGCTGTTCTGAACGCAGCTTGTTATCTTCGTTGATTGAACCCAAGCGTGGTTGTTATCCCCTTTGTTAATGTTTTCTGCAATGCTGAGAGTAGACCGAACTGAGGCAAGCATACGGTTACGTGGGATGATGACATAAAGAGGCAGAACGTCAAATCAACTGACTCAGGGACTGGGCAAACTGCAAATCATTGGGAGAGACATTTTGTTGAAAGCCGGTAGTCATGGTAAACCATAGGAAAAAAAGCACACATTTTTACTGCCGTAAAGCTGAAAACAGGATCATGGTACTTGGAAAAGTCTGTCTCTACCCGAGACCCCGCCCGAACATTGCATGTATGTCGGCAGAAGGAACTGTCCACACGTCACAGCTTACGTGAGCTCGTTGGTGGAGACCCCGGTGACGTCCACAGTGCTGCACATAAGAACAAACTTGATTGTACGTGGGCACCTATATCCAGGTGTGCGAGAACTCCGTGCACCGACATGCAGGAAGTGCGTGCACAATGCACAACCGCAGGGGCTGAAGGTTACCGAATACATGCGCGCCTTCGTAGTGATATCGTGGTTTATGGCGCCATAGGACACATATTAGCTAGCCTGTGTAACCGTGTGAGAGAACTAATGAGAGCACACACGACTTGAAAGGGACGGGCGTGTACCTGCCAAGGACACTGTTCTGGTAGCGGCATAAAACGTGAGGCCACATGTTACGGGCTATTCGCTGCAAGATGTCGCTACCAGTGGTTCCTGCAGGGACGGCCGTGACGGTGAACCTGCCACGGACGCTCTTCTGGTGGCGGCGCAAAACGTACGGCCACATGTTGCGGGCGATTCGCAGCGAAACATGCGAATCGCCGTAAGATGTCGCTACCAGTGGTTCCAGATGATGATCCCAGCGTGGAAGGTCATGTGACTAACAGGACGAAGTATACGCTGGCGCAGCGTTGTTTGCGAGGAACACTGCGCCGTCGTGTATGAAGCAAGGATACACGAGCAACAAACAAACAAACAAAAAAAGAGAAGGATGTGCCGTGTACACCGCAAAAGTCTGCGGGATGTGAAACTTTCGGAAAACCATTATTACCGCTTAGCCTTGCAACATAGCCTCGAATGAAACGTTTCACTGGGTAGAGATGTCTTTTCTATGTAGAGGCGATAACGTTGAACTGGACGCTATGTTCTGAGGATGAGCGGTAATACAGATTTTTCTACATTATCGCGTCCCGTAAACTTTTGCTGTTGACTGTACAGGCGGTGGACAGCATGTACTTCCAGCTTCTCGCAAAAAAAAAACAAAACAAAGCGGAGTGTGTGTTCCATTGTTTGCTTATTTTTATGCAGCGTACAGCCCTCCTCTCAGTAAAAGGAAGTAACCTACCCTGGTTACTTTTTAAACGTGATTATGGACGCTTTGTTGCAGGGGCAGCTTGCACAGTGCACGGCGCCAGCGCAAATTCCGCCCATGGTCGGGAAGGTCCAGCAAAGTATCCTGCACCGTAGAAACTTCCCGACCATGGGCGAATTCACGTCGCCGGCGCGCCGTTGCAAGTGCAAGCCGCCCCTGCAATGGAGACCGTTACAGGAGGCAAAAAAATTGTGAAAGGGAGCGCGGGTACTTCACGGTACCCGGGGGGCCAGCGAGGAGAAATGTTGTGCCAAAAGCACAACATCTCCCCTTGGCCTCCACACTCCTGTGCCCCAGCGGTGGCTTCGGCCAGACCTTTACTGGGAATCGAACCTCGGCCTGCAGAGTGCGAGCTGGTCACTCTGCCCACTAGTCCACAGGAGCGGCACGATAATCGTTGCTTGCGGCAGCTAGACATCGATGGAACGACGAGCAACGCAGATAAGGGGGCCCCGCTATACTTCGTCTTTCGAACACGAGATGGCGCGCGATTGGGAAACGCAACGCATGCGTGGCGTGAAAACGGCGCTCGATAACGAGCTGATGTCGTCACAGATGCGCAGATAAGCGTGGCCGTAGGCA
The DNA here is from genome assembly GCA_013339685.2 of Hyalomma asiaticum. Lineage (NCBI taxonomy): Eukaryota > Metazoa > Arthropoda > Arachnida > Ixodida > Ixodidae > Hyalomma > Hyalomma asiaticum. The sequence continues at coordinate 51,739,729 of CM023491.1, forward strand.
ACGTGAACTTCCAGAAAAGGGCGAGGCTTGTGACCATATGCGGAACGCTGGCGTTTTAGTAATAGCGACGGTGCGTGTTCCTTTCGGGACAGATCATCGCGGTATGCGAACTGCTTGGGTCGATTTGCGTCATATGCGAGCATCGGCGTCGGGTTCCGCAGAGGCTCCAGCTAGATGACTTGTCCGTGCACTCGCGTCAGTTACGGCACGACGTGAATTCAGAAGTAACCTAGATGGGAGATACGCGAACAATGGCATCGCCCTGTCTGACACTTTCGGCTATTCGATGAGTAGATCGTTAATGCGCTGTAGAACAGGGGCGTCGCTGTGCTGACGAAGACACGTTCACTGTCGGGGCGACATATTTTTGCTGAGAAATTCGAAAGGACGTCGGTATTACATGTAACCCAATAATATTCTGCAGTAGGAACGGTCGCGAGTGTATGCATGCCACGTGACGGCCGCAACGACCTTTCAAATTGTGCGTATCCTAGTGTCACGTGCTGCATTTCAGCGCACTGTATTCACATCATGTGCGGGTACGGCGTGTTGCCGTGCACTCCGGAACTGCTAGGGACGACGCCCGGAGCCTACTGCGTCTTGCGGACGAACATTGCAGCGATCGCTGTTTGCTCCGTCTGCACAACGCTACTTGCCATAACACGGACAGTTTTCTGGTGTGGAGGCGGGATTTATGAGTACAGACATTCAGAGTAGTGTACAACGATGTGTGCATTGCAAATACTAGTGGCGGGCACTTCTGCGCAGGGGACTGTTCCTGAGGCAGGACCTGGCGCCCAGCGGCGATATCGGCAGTCACAGCTTCGCACTCCGGCATCGGAAGCCAGCTCAACCCATGGTCGCGAACCCTATCTGGAGTGCAATAAACGTGATATACGTGAATGGTGTGTGTGTTCGTTGCTGAAATAACAAACTACGGAATTATGATGGCGGGTCTATCAGACCGCAATATGTCCATCGTAAGAGACACGTTCCTACCTTCTGACAATCGAAGGAACAGTAGTAGTGTGTCTTTCGAACTGTTTCATAAGAGACACTTTCCTGACAATCGAAGGAACTGTAGTAGCGTGTCTTTCGAACTGTTTCATAAGAGACACTTTCCTGACAATCGAAGGAACTGTAGTAGCGTGTCTTTCAAACTGTTTCATAAGAGACACTTTCCTGACAATCGAAGGAACTGTAGTAGCGTGTCTTTTAAACTGTTTCATAAGAGACACTTTCCTGACAATCGAAGGAACTGTAGTAGCGTGTCTTTCAAACTGTTTCATAAGAGACACTTTCCTGACAATCGAAGGAACTGTAGTAGCGTGTCTTTCAAACTGTTTCATAAGAGACACTTTCCTGACAATCGAAGGAACAGTAGTAGCGTGTCTTTCAAACTGTTTCATAAGAGACACTTTCCTGACAATCGAAGGAACAGTAGTAGCGTGTCTTTCAAACTGTTTCATAAGAGACACTTTCCTGACAATCGAAGGAGCAGTAGTAGCGTGTCTTTCAAACTGTTTCATAAGAGACACTTTCCTGACAATCGAAGGAGCAGTAGTAGCGTGTCTTTCAAACTGTTTCATAAGAGACACTTTCCTGACAATCGAAGGAACTGTAGTAGCGTGTCTTTCAAACTGTTTCATAAGAGACACTTTCCTGACAATCGAAGGAACTGTAGTAGCGTGTCTTTCAAACTGTTTCATAAGAGACACTTTCCTGACAATCGAAGGAACAGTAGTAGCGTGTCTTTCAAACTGTTTCATAAGAGACACTTTCCTGACAATCGAAGGAACAGTAGTAGCGTGTCTTTCAAACTGTTTCATAAGAGACACTTTCCTGACAATCGAAGGAACAGTAGTAGCGTGTCTTTCAAACTGTTTCATAAGAGACACTTTCTGACAATCGAAGGAACCAGTAGTAGCGGTCTTTCAAACTGTTTCATAAGAGACACTTTCCTGACAATCGAAGGAACAGTAGTAGCGTGTCTTTCAAACTGTTTCATAAGAGACACTTTCCTGACAATCGAAGGAACTGTAGTAGCGTGTCTTTCAAACTGTTTCATAAGAGACACTTTCCTGACAATCGAAGGAACTGTAGTAGCGTGTCTTTCAAACTGTTTCATAAGAGACACTTTCCTGACAATCGAAGGAACTGTAGTAGCGTGTCTTTCAAACTGTTTCATAAGAGACACTTTCCTGACAATCGAAGGAACAGTAGTAGTGTGTCTTTCACAAGAGACACTTTCCTGACAATCGAAGGAACAGTAGCAGTGTGTCTTTCACAAGAGACACTTTCCTGACAATCGAAGGAACAGTAGCAGTGTGTCTTTCACAAGAGACACATTCCTGACAATCGAAGGAAACGTAGCAGTGTGTCTTTCAAACTGTTCCACAAGAGACACATTCCTGACAATCGAAGGAAACGTAGTAGTGTGTCTTTAAAACTGTTCCACAAGAGACACATTCCTGACAATCGAAGGAAACGTAGTAGTGTGTCAGTCATACTAAACAACCGCACCAACGTGTCTTTCAAACTGTTTCATAAGAGACACGTTCCTATTTCCTGACAATCGAAGGAACCGTAGCAGTGTGTCTGTCATACTGTTTCGTAAGAAACACTTCTATGGGATCATGGTAGCGCGTCTGTCAGGCTGTTTTAGTGGTTGCCGTAACAACTGCGGAGAAAGGAAACTGCTATCGCTGGGCTTATGCGACGTGCAGGACCAGACGCGGAGAGTCCGCGGCTACGTACCTTCGAAGTTCTATCATGTTTAGCGGGAAAAGCTCGGCACACCGGTAAGTGGAAGTTCAATTCCATTCTTTATTCATCATTAGTACAGAAGGATGTCCCGGAGTTCCAACACTGTCAGGGGGACCTCATATTAGTCAATTGATAACATCGATACATTGCATATTGTGGCAACATTGGAGTTTCAGAATACAATAGAGCAGGACATACAGCAGCAAAACATGGGCATGTTTACATCACAAGTTATCTGCAAAACAAATCATACAGAACTCCTTATAAACGACAAAAAATTACAATCACCATAACAATTTATATGAACAGAATGCTTCATCAAAGAATACGCTATAGACGTGACAGATTAAATGAACACATGCTTGCGAATGTTTCGCACGTGGGAACACGCCGGCGAGCGAGCTCAGCTATGATCGCAAGAAGCCTGCAACGATCAGTCAACTCAGCAAACACGTACTTCTTCAAGAGTTTCAACTTAGCAACAACAGTACATTGAGTAGAACACACACAGCTCACTTCCGAGGCTGATCATCTGTGCGAGCACACTGCTTGATATCGGGCGCCGCGATCTGCTTCGCAGGAGGGAGAAACTCCAGATAGATAAACTTTATTCGGGTCCTGAAGGAATCCGCCCTCGTTTTAAAAGGGGAGGATCGCGGGCCGCTCCCACGTAGGGACGGGGAGGCCTAGCCTCACCGCCGCGTCGTGGGCCTTCTGGACAGCCTTGCGTTCGTTACAGTCTGGACAAAGTGGCGAACTGTCGGTGTACTGACTGTAACTCGAAAGGCTGAAGTATGTCCCCTTCTGAAGCATCCCAAGCCTGTGGTCGAGACATCTTTTCATGTGGGAGTGGGAAGCGCCTACGGCCCATTTGATAGTGTTTCGTCACTTCGTTAAATGTCCCTAAAATGAAGGCTGGGAGCGGATTCCTCTCGCTGAGCCGCTCAAGTCCCGGCGCGGCAAGTGAGACCTCGCCTGGGAGTGGGCTAGCTCGTTGACATTGGAAAGGCCTTCGAGCCAAGATAAGCGGGAACCAAGTGATAGTATGGTGTGTCAATTCCTTGTGAGGGAGAGTTCTAAAAACTTCCTTGCAGACGTACCCAGAAGCGAAGGCCCTAGCAGCGGATCTAGAGTCCGTATAAATATCAGTCCTGAAGAACAAAAAAAAACAAGACGCCCAAGGGATGCGACCGCAAACATGGCTATCGCAGGCTCAAAACTCGTTAGGACGTTGAACAGACACATTTCCCATATACGGAGCACCAATCTAGGCGAAACTGAGGGCGCCAGACCTAACAAAGGGACACAAAAACCGCATCCAGCCTTGCAAAAACGAGCGTGTGTACGAGCCAGTGCGTTGCCTGATCGGAGACGGCAACATGGCGGCGCCCACGAGAAGATGGTCTATAGTTTTTCGCCGATGTGGCGTCCGCAGCGAGGGAAACAGCATCGATGAGCACAGGGTTACGCAAGCGCACCCTGTTGACGGCGCAGTACATTCCTTTCCCAATCGCACGCCATCTCGTGTTCGAAACACGAGGTACGGCGAACGCATGCGCTATCAGCCGGCCCCCTTATCTGCGTCGCAACGCTGTTCCATCGATACCGTGCCTATGTGTAGCTGCCGCGAACAGCGATTATCGTGCCGCTCCTGTGGCCTAGTGGGTAGAGTGTCGAGCTGGCACTCTGCAGGCCGAGGTTCGATTCCCAGTAAAGGTCTGGCCGAAGCCACCGCTGGGTCACAGGAGTGTGGAGGCCAAGGGGATCTCGTTGTGCTTTTGGCACAACATTTCTCCTCGCTGGCCCCCCGGGTACCGTGAAGTACCCGCGCTCCCTTTCGCAATTTTTTTGCCTCCCTTAGGGGTGTCCGCTGCAGGGGCGGCTTGCACAAGACACGACACACCGGCAAAGTACATTCGCCCGTGGTTGGGAAGCTTCTGCGCGCATGGCGCTGGCGCGTTGTTGCTCGAGAGTGACCGGTCACTCCCGCACAACACTGCGTCGGGAGCTTCCGAACCACGGGCGAACTTACACACTGGCACCGTGCATGATGCAAGCTGCCCCTGCAACAACATTCACTACCATGAAGAAAAAACAAATGACGCGTGTACACATACGCAGCCACAATACTTTCTTTTTTTTTTTTTTTTTCATGCGCTCTCTATGTGACACTCCTACAAACTCAGTCTCGAAGCCTTTGTCACGATGGTTTCGCGCGTGTGAGTGTACACAGTCAACTGCAAACGTTTGCGGGATCTGAAACTTCCTAGAGAACGATATTACCGCTTAGCCTCACAACACAGCCTCGAAATACACGTCGCAGCCCGTACATCGCCAAAAAAAAAAAGAAAGAAAAAATCCACCCACTGAATCTTTTAAACTCCACGAGATGTTGCGATGCCAGGCAGTAACGTAGATTTTTTTTTTGCGAAGTTTTGGATCCCGCGAACTTTTGCTGTTGACTGCACATACTTCCCGAGCTATATGGCGTTATTATTCGCGCGTGAAACTACACGCGAATAATACGTCCGTATGGCACCTTCCTTGCTTTTTTTTTCTTTTTTTACTGGGTCTTATATATGTAGACACAGTTCACAAGGAACGACGATACTTGCACAAGTACTTGTGCAGGTATCGCTTTCTCCCATGCGTGGGCGACTTCTGCGGGAAGCTACGTAGCTGTGCTACGCCTACCAGCGAAGTCGCACAGCACGAATTCGTAAGTGCCTTGTGGAGGACCCGCTATGCTGAAGTCCTCACTGCTGCGCAGATGCGGCCGGTTAACGAAGTGTTCAGTGCCGCAGTTCAGGTACAAAGGCCATTCGTAATTATACAGATTCTACGTTCGCAGACACCTCCCGTTTAAGCGTTTGAGGCAAGACAGGCTTCAATAGAAGTTGTCTGCCAGACTGTGCACCTGAGCCGAGGCCTTCGTCAGGCATTCCAGCCTTTAGCCACGACTTCCTCCTTTTGTACGAAGGGAAATAAAGTTCATTGATTGATTGAATCCGCTGATCTGACGGTTTGTCGTTACGTGACCTGATTATACCGGGCCGGATCGCCACACCAGTATACAGGGGGCGTGAGTTCGACTGCAAAAATTGGTGGAGGCAAAAATTAAAGGTGAAAGCGAACGCTCGGTTTCAGAAATTCATGACAAAAAGAAGGGCGCGCCTAGGATATTTTGGAACCACATAAAAGGGCTAGGTAAAAAGTCTGCCACATTCCAACAGCATATTGTTGATGAAAGAGGAAATCAATTGGAAGGGTACGAAGCGTTGGGTTACATCCAGCAGGTAACAGCCGGTTCGTTTAAAAAGATTGTCCAAGATATTCCCTCAGTGGATAAAACCATGACGGAGAGCGAAACTAAGGAAGAGCTAGAACTTGAGAATTTCAACTGGAAAAAGGCCGAAGGAAAAATTCCAAAGCGCACTGCTATGGGTTTCGATGGGGTCCCCGTTAGCCTCATTAACGAATTAGGACAGAACACTAAAGAAGCACTATTGAATGCCGTAGAAAAATGCTTACAGGAGAGGCAAATCGGACAGTTGGCGAAAAAGCAGAATGAACTTAATCTATGAAGGCAAGGGGGAAAAGAATAACATTCGCTCGTACAGACCGCTAACCATTACATCGGTACTATACAGGATCGCTATGCAAAGCAGTAAAATTAAAAATAGAAGCCTGGGCAGAACGTAACAATATTTTGGGAGAACTTCAGAATGGATTTCGAGTAGACAGGCGTTTAGACGATAACCTATTTGTTCTTACACAGTGTATATAAATATCTAAAATAGAAAGGAGGCCGTTGTATGTGGCTTTTCTAGACATCACTGGAGCGTATGACAATGTTAATCAGGAAATATTGTGGGAAATTTTGGAAGGAATGGGCATAGGCAATGATTGTGTACAGCTTTTGAGGGAAATATATCGAGAAAATACAGTTTGCATAGAATGGGAAGGAATCACTAGCAGAGAGAACGTTGATATTAGAAACGGGCTGAGACAGGGATGTCCTTTGTCGCCGCTGTACATGGTTAGAATGGAAAAAGCGCTAGGACATAGCAACATTGCTTTTAATCTGTCACACAAACAGGGCGGCGTGATGATTGAGCGGATGATATTGTCTTATTCGCGGACAGTCGAGATGATATACAACGGCTTGCGAATATGTGCGGTAAGGAAGGCGAGGCTCTAGGACCAGGATTTAGTGTAACAAAATGCCGATTGATGGTATTCAATGACCCCAACGACCAGGCGGTATCCATACAGGGCCAAGAAATACCGAGAGTAAGCGAGTACAAGTACCTTGGCGTATGGGTAAATGAGGGTGATAGATACATGAAGGTACACGAAAAAGCCTTGGCAGCAAAGGGAAAGAGGAACGCAGCAATAATGAAGCACAGAGCGTTATGCGGACACAATAGGTACGAGGTGCTTAGGGGTCTGTGGAAAGGGGTAATGGTAACGACAAACGAGGCTGTAAAGGGCGATATGGGATGGGCGAGTTTTGAGGCAAGGGAAGCGCAGAGCAAAATAAGGTTTGGAGAGAGGCTAAGCAATATGAAAGAGAGTAGGTGGGCCGTGAAGGTGTTCCGCTATTTATATAGAAAGAGCGTTGACACGCAGTGGAGAAAGAAAAGTAGGAGGCTCACCAGTAAATATACCGCTCTAAGAGAACTGACAACAAAGAGCGTGAAAGGAAAAGTCAGAGAGGCGGAGAAGATTTACTGGAGGGCAGCGATGGAAAAAAAAAAAACCCGACTCTGAATAACTACCGAGAGGGCAAAAATGAAATAAAGAGGGAGGCATTTTATGATAATTCAAGAGGAAGCGCTTTATTGTTTGAAGCGAGATCGGGCTGCCTTAGAACGCGTACTTATAAAGCGAAATTCAGCAAAGAAGAAGAAAAATGCACATGCTATGAGGAAGATAGGGAAACGACGGAGCATGTTCTGATTTAATGCGGAAATATCCACCCTACAGGAGGCCTTGGGATTTAGGGTGAACAACGGGAAGCTGAACATAGCCGCGATTGAAATAAGTAAGAGACGGTTAGAATACTGGTGGCAGAACACTAGAGAGAACGGACAAAATTAATTATACGGAAAAATGTGGACTTTCTGCCATAAGGGGCAAGGAACTGGCCTATAAATTTCCGTTTTTTGCTATAGCCCGATCGATTTGAGTGAAGTAAATTTAAAAGTCACGAGGAAAATTTAAAGAGAGAGAGAAAAAACAAGTTCTGAAGTCTTCTTACGAGCCTGGTGTACCACATGTCACCGCCCCGTTACAAAGGGGACGCTCATAGCATCCATCCATCCATGCTCCCGACGTGGCTGGCATTGGATCCAGCACTGGCTCCTGCGGTGCAGTGCTGTCGAAGGTAACACTACTGCTTTCTTTTTCAGCTTGCAGTACCGCGCTTTCACGCTACCCGATCAGTTGTGTTTTGCATATAGTACTGCAGGACGACGCAGGTACCGATCTCGCGCACTGCGGGAATAGACCTTATGCGATCGCAGTCAACAACCCGCTGCCTACCGCGTAGACCTATTGCATACACGCGTTACGAGGCGAGGTTCTCCTGAAAGACTTGCGACGCAGCCCGTTTCACACTGCGACGCGTAGACCTTGTCCACGTATGACGAATGATGCATGTTGAGCCATTGTTCATGGAGTCTAAGAGGGTTCAGCTCAAATTGAGGGCGACGCAGCGAGGAATGGAACGGAAAATGGTAGCTGTAACATTAAGGGACGAGAAGAGAGCGCAGTGGGTTAGGGACATATTAATGGAAATTAAGAAGAAGAAATGGTTGTGGGCGCGCCATGTAATGCGAAGACCAGGCGACCGTTGGTCTTTGAGGGTAACTAGAGCGGATTCCTAGAGAAGGCAAGCATGGCATGGGGCGGCAGGAAGCTATGGTGGCAATTTTCCCAAGAACTACATATATATGTCAATGTAATATGCAAACACGCATGTTATCGTTACGCGCCCTAAATTTTTGCTAGTTTACGTAACAATCATACGTTATGCCATAGATTACGCCTACAAAATATCGCACCGGTGGGCCATTTGCATACGATAGTATTAGAGAAGTTGATGATTTAAGATACGATTCACTGATTACATAACAAGACTAGCTATTGCAACACTTAAACTTTCATATAGGGTCATTCCACGCCAACTGTCCCAGCTGTGGCGCTCGACAAAAATAAACTTCTTTCGAAAAATTCCAAAAAATTACACGGAAGTCAGCCTTACCTGCACAGCGCTTTCCGGAAATATTTTGAGCAGAAAAAATTTTTTGAGCTCGTGAGGGTCATTTGAATTTCGCGAAACGGCGGAAAACAAGGCAACAGAAAAAAAATTCCTGAAAATCAACCAATGTGCCAATCGTTTCCAAATATGCATTTTTGCATTCTCATAGCATGTATCTTCACTTATAAAAATCTTTCACAAATTATTTTCATGCTCCTCACTGCTTAGGGCCGAGGTGAAAATGGTGAAATTGCAGCGTCTTTGGGAATTTTTTTCTGAAGAACGGTTTTGCAAGAAAACTTGCAAATATTTTTGTACAACTGGCCATGAGAGGTACAACCGTATAAAAAATAATTTTTGCCCATGTCTTCTGCAAGAACTCTGAAATAAATGTCTAAACTTGACAAAAACACCATTTTCTCCTATGTTTAGGCGTTAATTGCACCCTAAGGTGGTCCATGAAAAAATAATCAGAACAGGGCATGTAGTTGAGCAATGTAAGCGCTTTCGAAAGAGCAAGTTTCATCGAGGTAATTTTTGTATACCTTGAGAAAAAAATTTTTGAAGTTGAGTCCCACTACTCTCCTTCTATTGCTCCGTGATTCGCCTTCTCCTTATCGCTTGCTGGTGGGAAACACAAACCACCTTGCCTTGCCGCGTAAAATAAAACGTAGCGCGTGAGCAGCTTGTGGTTTTTCTGTCTTCTCGTTCCTACCTCAACTTCCGTTTCCTATATAAAAAGCGATAACAACAAAGGGACACATTTAACTGTACCCTTGGCTCAGAAACCGCCGTGTCTCCATAACAAAAAACGGTACCTTTTGCGTGCTGCTCTGACAATGAGAAATAATGAACACTAAAGCGTATGTACTTGCCAAGCATAAGAACATTCAAAGCAGCAACTTTTATCAACGTAATTTGTGTTTGCATTAAGAAAAACATTTCCAAACTGGTTGTTTGTTTCTTCTTTTCGCTCCGCAATTTGATATCTCCAAACAAGTATGTTATCGGGCAATACAAATAAATTTAACTGGCCCCGTAAAATAAGGGATGGCTTTGGAATCTTTTCGTTCCTACGTCAACATTCTATTCTTATATAAAAAGCAATATCAAAGCACGACATTCAATCACATGCTTGGCTTAGAAACCGCGATGCCCCTTTAATAACAGCGGTACATTTAGCGTGCTGCTTTGACAAGCAGTTCGCTGAACAGGAAACGAAGAAGAAAAACGGGACGTCAGAGTAGCCTCTAATAGTGAATCCTAACCACGAAAACACAAGTTCTTGCCTCCATAGACAGCGCAGCACGTGATGACCCTCCGCGTATTCATGCTACCTGTACGCGGTCGGCGACCCTCACAAATGGAAACCACTAAGCTTTTCTTCACATCAGGATTTCGGCGGTTGCAAGCCGACTCATCATGCTCGAATAGAATATCTTAGTGTTTTAACATGCATGGTTTCTCTATCGCGAGCATGTTTCGCCTTCTCAATCATAGCACACCACTGACACCTGTGTGAGAAAAAAAAATCACAGCATATCCATGGAGTGAATGATGATGAGTGGGCGAAGTTCCGGATTAATTTAGTTAACGCGCACGCTACGAATCCTTATGGTTCAACTACGCACAAGTGAAATCTCCCACAGGCACTTCATTGCAAGTCAAGATCTAGTGCCTATATATATATAAGAAAAGAAGCGGGTACACGCACGAAAAAGCAATACTTTTATGCCCAACGTTTCGGCCGTGGCACGGCCTTCGTCAGAGAATGAGAGAGAACCACAGGTGTCAGTGTCAGTCATTCTCTCTCATTCTCTGACGAAGGCCGTGCCACGGCCGAAAGGTTGGGCATAAAAGTATTACTTTTTCGTGCGTGTACCCGCTTCTTTTCTTATACGTGCCGGACCCACGGAAGTTTCCTTCTATATATATATATATATATATATATATATATATATATATATATATATATATATATATATATATATATATATATATATATATATATATATATATATATATGGGTGGCCGGTGAACGGTTCTCCAGCGCGAGCAGTCGGTATTTTTCAATCAAGAAACTCGCTAGAAGAAGCTGCCTGCGTCAAGCTTGTCTCTCACGGGTGAGGGCGCGTTCTCCTCCTTTGCGAGCTGGTAGCGCGTTCATCGAAGAAAGAGCGTTTCCATAGTCAACGCGCGCCTTTCGCTCTCTCTGTCTCTCTCTCTCTCTCACAAGACAGCAGATGGAAGAGTGAGAGAGCTCGCGCGCCGGGAGGCACGCGCCGCTGGCGCGCTTCCCACGCGTAGCATCATTCATTTCTTTGAAGGTAACGCGCTACTAGGCACAACGGACGGACAGACCCAAACCTTAAGGAGCTTCGCCCCTGAAGAGAACAATTTGATTGCAGGACCATCGCCAACCGTCGTTTGCTTCAGCTGTCTTTACATTACCTTCGACGCCGGCTCTTCGTCTGCCCTTGCTTGCTTCCATAACAGCTGATTGCGACTTTAGATTCGTGCTCATAGTGGCGCGCGAGAAACGCTGAAATTGATTTAACGCCCATTGTGAAACTACACGCGTAGGAGGTTGCATATGAATATTTGCTGTAGCACGTGAGGTACTCCCGATCGCCTTAACTCAATGTTTGTGAGGGTCGCCGACGACATACAGGCAGCATGAATACGCGGCGGGTCATCACGTGCTGCGCTGTCTATGGAGGCGAGAACTTGTGTTTTCGTGGTTAGGATTCACTATTAGAGGCTACTCTGACGTCCCGTTTTTCTTCTTCGTTTCCTGTTCAGCGAACTGCTTGTCAAAGCAGCACGCTAAATGTACCGCTGTTATTAAAGGGGCATCGCGGTTTCTAAGCCAAGCATGTGATTGAATGTCGTGCTTTGATATTGCTTTTTATATAAGAATAGAATGTTGACGTAGGAACGAAAAGATTCCAAAGCCATCCCTTATTTTACGGGGCCAGTTAAATTTATTTGTATTGCCCGACAACATACTTGTTTGGAGATATCAAAATTGCGGAGCGAAAAGAAGAAACAAACAACCAGTTTGGAAATGTTTTTCTTAATGCAAACACAAATTACGTTGATAAAAGTTGCTGCTTTGAATGTTCTTATGCTTGGCAAGTACATACGCTTTAGTGTTCATTATTTCTCATTGTCAGAGCAGCACGCAAAAGGTACCGTTTTTTGTTATGGAGACACGGCGGTTTCTGAGCCAAGGGTACAGTTAAATGTGTCCCTTTGTTGTTATCGCTTTTTATATAGGAAACGGAAGTTGAGGTAGGAACGAGAAGACAGAAAAACCACAAGCTGCTCACGCGCTACGTTTTATTTTACGCGGCAAGGCAAGGTGGTTTGTGTTTCCCACCAGCAAGCGATAAGGAGAAGGCGAATCACGGAGCAATAGAAGGAGAGTAGTGGGACTCAACTTCAAAAATTTTTTTCTCAAGGTATACAAAAATTACCTCGATGAAACTTGCTCTTTCGAAAGCGCTTACATTGCTCAACTACATGCCCTGTTCTGATTATTTTTTCATGGACCACCTTAGGGTGCAATTAACGCCTAAACATAGGAGAAAATGGTGTTTTTGTCAAGTTTAGACATTTATTTCAGAGTTCTTGCAGAAGACATGGGCAAAAATTATTTTTTATACGGTTGTACCTCTCATGGCCAGTTGTACAAAAATATTTACAAGTTTTCTTGCAAAACCGTTCTTCAGAAAAAAATTCCCAAAGACGCTGCAATTTCACCATTTTCACCTCGGCCCTAAGCAGTGAGGAGCATGAAAATAATTTGTGAAAGATTTTTATAAGTGAAGATACATGCTATGAGAATGCAAAAATGCATATTTGGAAACGATTGGCACATTGGTTGATTTTCAGGAATTTTTTTTCTGTTGCCTTGTTTTCCGCCGTTTCGCGAAATTCAAATGACCCTCACGAGCTCAAAAAATTTTTTTCTGCTCAAAATATTTCCGGAAAGCACTGTGCAGGTAAGGCTGACTTCCGTGTAATTTTTTGGAATTTTTCGAAAGAAGTTTATTTTTGTCGAGCGCCACAGCTGGGACAGTTGGCGTGGAATGACCCTATAACAAATGAGTAAACGGTTTGCACAGTAATAGCCATCTATTGATTTCAATCTAGTAAAAACGAAGTCCGCGTATAAATGGAAAATTTTCCAGAAGGAGAAGGGGCCGGGCAAATGCTAATGACCCATGTGTAAGATTGAATGCTTCTGGCGCGATGTCTGGATGACCCCACTCCTTTCTCTCATCTCATGGGTCTACCATATGCAAAGTAAAGCCCCCACACGTCTTTAATCATACAGCGTAATCTTAATAACGTCGTCTCCACATTACATCACCTCTCCTTCCTCGCTTCGCATATTGAGCTGTCATACGGAGTAATGTCGTTCCCACATTGCATCACTGATCCCGATGTTCCTTTCCTTTCTCTTATCGTTCATTCCGTGGTTACGCGCCTCTGCCGCATTGCATCATCACCTACAATTTCGCTCTGCTTTCCCTCGCTCACGAACTCAATTTATTTAAGCTCGCTGCGTTGCTAGCTTTTCAGTTTATTGTTTCTGTTCGAAATTGCAAGCGTGCTTCCTCGAATCACATCTAATCTGCAACGGTTTATCGCACTGCTGCAAGACCGGCTACCCTGGCCATCGGCAGCATGAAGGGCACATGCAGTAGCCCCAAAGGACGAGAATCTCGGAAAACAATGCAAAAAGAACCTGCGCTGTAAGGACAAACCTCTCTCACAGACATCGGCACTGCGAAAAAACACTTCGAGGAGAATCTTCTTAGCTGTAATTATGTGCACGTCGTTAATAGACAGCTTACCTGGCATTGCTTTTGTTTGTTGTCTGTCTTTAATACAAGCTTTAGGTCCGGCGATGTTCGCTGCTGCATGCTACCTCTGAAGCGAAATAAGGAATCATTATTATGGACCTGCGGCCGTGTCTACTCTTTCTCTCGTTTCCATTACGCCCTCTTTCTACTGTTGGCATAAATAAAGTGTACCAGTCGAGGCTAACAAATTGTCGCGTGAAGACCTAGTCATCCTGCCTGTAAACGATTTGTGACAGTGACTGAAAAGGTCGCAGTGGCGAGCGCAGCTATCACTGCACGGAAGTAGTGCAGTTGACTACCCGAGTAATTTACCTTTTAGATGCGAGAGCATCTTATACTCGGTGCAGTGTCCGTTCTGCGGCGTCCGCACCCATACTGCGCATGCGCAACTCTCCCTGATTCTCCTCTCCTACGCAGGTGGGCGCTGTCCGCCACAGGTGCGGCGCAGCAAATCATTGCATATAACTGACTCTCTCTCTAAGGGTACGCCGGTAGGCGGCGCGCGTTCGCTGTGCTTCTATGCGGGACCCTTTGGAACACAGAATGGGTAACAAAGGGAGAAGGGCAAAGAGGACAGAGAGAAAGAAACTGCAGCGCAGTTTCATAAGCTAAATATGTATGCAAGGTGGCAGAAAACCGACAAAATGGTTAGAAATAGAGGACCAGTTGAGCAGATAGCGGTGTACGCCGTTACGGAAACGAACCTTCGGGACTCAGAAGCGCCACCAATTATTGCAAATTATGTGAACAGGACAAAATCAGAAAGAAAAGGTGGGGGAATCGGTATGCTAATTATCGGGAAGCAAACTGGTGTAGGGTTACTTCGACATGTGAAGAGCACCTCTGGGTATCTGGAACGGTAAGCGGGAAGAAAACTATGTTGGGTGTAGTTTACATGTGGACTGGAAATAACTGCAAAGAGAAAAATCAGGAGTTAGTGAATTGCATAAGCAAGGATATTCAAAACTTTGGTAACGGGGCCGAAATAACCCTCATAGGAGATATGAATGCTCATGTGCATGACCTCGACGGATATACTGATTATAACGGGAAGTTGATGGTAAAGCTCTGCGAACAACATAGTCTCGATATAGTTAACATGAGTCCTAAGTGCAATGGGCAGGTAACATGGGAGGTCGGAAACAGGCAGTCAACAATCGATTACTGCCTCATGACGCAAGGAATTCACGACAAGTTGAGACAAATGAGCATATATGAGGAAGGGAGTATCAGCTTGGGAAGTGACCATAAACGCATAACTTTGCAAATGGGCTATGTAGATTGTAAAGAGAGCATCGAATTAAAGTCGGGCAGCTCTTTTCTAAGTGAAAAACAAATTAGGAACGTAGTCGCAACAATCGAGGACATAGTGAGCAGAACAAAATGCAAAGTGTGGGATTATAATGAGCTTATTAATCTAATAAGGACTGAAATTACGAAAGAAAAGCGAAAGCCAAAACGATGGTGGAACAGGGAAATTCAGGACGCAATTGAGAATCGACGGGAAGCATCTCGAATCATAGGCGGGCAAAAAGGAGCAGAGGCCACAAGACGAAGTCAAACAAAAATGGGAAACATATCTCGAGAGAAAAGCCCTGGTACAGAGTTTAGTTGAAGCCAAAGTGAACGTTGGATATCGAAGATTCGCGAAAAGAAGGACGCATCTAGGCTTTTCTGGAACCACCTGCAATCGCTGGGGAAGAAAACTGTATCTATGCAACGGCATATTGTGGATGAAGAAGGAAATAAATTCGAGGGGTACGACGAATTGACTTATATTCGAAACGCAACAGCCGATTCCTTTAAGAAGCATGACGAGACTCCCTTTACGACGTGTAACAGTAGCAAGGGAGACCAAGTGGAAGAACTAGTTCTGGAAAATTTCAATTGGAAGAAGGCGGAAGAAATGATTCCCAAACGAACAGCCACAGGATTAGATGGGGTCAGCATTACTGTAATAAATGAGCTCGGAAGAAACAGCAAAGAAGCCCTATTAAAAGCAATTGAAAAAAGCTTAAAGGATAGGCGAATACCGGACAGTTGGCGTCAAAGTAGGATGAAGTTCATTTATAAGGGCAAGGGAGAGAAAAATAACATTCGCTCATATAGACCACTGACCATTACATCAGTACTCTACAGGTTGGCGATGCAGGCAATTAAATTGAAAATGTAGATATGGACAGAGCTTAATGGCACTTTTGGCGAACTCCAAAATGGATTTCGAGTCGACAGGAGATTAGATGATAATCATTTTGCGCTTACGTAGTGTATCGAAATAGCAGGAAGAGAGAACAGACCTTTACATTTGGCATTTTTGGATATTAAAGGTGCGTGCGACAATGTGAATCAGAATATTTTATGGGACATAATGAAAGAGGTTGGTATAGGGGATGACTGTATAGAGCTCTTAAAGGAAATATACAGTGGAAATACAGTATGTGTGGAATGGGAAGGTATGGCGAGTAATGGTAGAATGGAGGCCGTCGATATAGGTAAAGGGTTGAGGCAGGGATGCCCGTTGTCCCCACTATTATTCATGCTTTACATGAGGAGAATGGAGAAAGCATTGGAGATGAGCAATATTGGTTTTAAGCTGGCGTACAGACAGGCAGGTATAGTGATATAACAAAAGCTCCCCGGGTTGTTTTATGCAGACGATATTGTGCTATTCGCAGACAGTCAAACAGATTTGCAGGGTCTGGTTAATATATGTGGTCGGGAAAGTGAAGATTTAGGGCTAAAATTTAGTGTGACAAAATGCGGCTGGATGATATTCAATGACAGCAACGATCAGACCATATCAATACAGGGCGAGGAGATACCCAGAGTACGAGAGTACAAATACCTCGGGATATGGATAAACGATGGGAATAGATACATGGAAGTACAAGAAAAAGCTATGAGTGTTAAAGGAAAGAGGAACTCCGCAATAATGAAGAATAGAGCGCTGTGGAGTTACAACAGGTACGAGGTAATTCGAGGTTTGTGGAAAGGTGTAATGGTGCCAGCACTTACATTCGGAAACTCAGTGGTGTGCATGAGGTCAGAGGTACAATCAGCGCTGGACGGTACGACGTCTCGCACTGGGCGCTCATGGGAAGACCACAAATGAGGCTGTTAAGGGGGATATGGGATGGTCTGACTTTGAGGGAAGGGAAGCTCAGAGTAAAATTAGGTACGAACAGAGATTAAGGAATATGAAAGAAAGTAGATGGGCAGCGAAAGTATTCAGGTATTTGTATAGGAAGAACGTTGATTCACAATGGAGGAAGAGAACTAGGAGGCTTTCCAGTAACGAAACGGATGGGACGAAAAAGAACGTTAAGAGCATGGTCAGAGCGGCGGAGAACTCGGATTGGATAGCAAGAATGGCGAAGAAACCGGCATTGAACAACTACCGAAAATTGAAAGACGAAATCAAGAGAGAAAAATTTTACGATAATTCAAAGGGAAGCGCTTTACTGTTTGAGGCAAGTTCAAAGGGAAGCGCTTTACTGTTAGAGGCAAGGTCCGGTTGCCTGAGAACCCGAAGTTACAGAGCGAAATTCAATAAAGAAGGGGACACATGTACGTGCTGTGGAAAAGCTAGGGAAACGACAGATCACATTTTGATTGAATGTACAGATGTCCACCCAGGTGTAGCTGTGGACACTACCCTACAGGAGGCAATGGGTTTCAGGAGTAACAGGGGAAAGCTGAACATGCCGGCTATAGAGATAAGTAAAAGGCGCTTAGAGCATTGGTGTCGCAAAAGTATGGAGCAAACAAAAGCGCAAGGTAGTTCGGGTAAGATTGTTTCATCACAGAGGAACGATGATAGATAAAATAAATAGACGAGGAGAAAAATTAGTTGTGAAAATATGTGTGATTCGGGAAAAGAATTGTTTGTAGAGGAAACAGAGATAAAGCTAGAGCTTGGTGGCCCGGCTACCGCCCCGTTATAAAGGGGACGCTCCTAATATCCATCCATGCGTCATTCTCTCACTGTGCGAAACGCCATGGACAACGTCCGCGCTAGTTGCATCCGCTAGCATTCTCTCACTCTAACTTTCATTGGGTTGCGTTGCCAAATGAAACGAAACGAAAACTCGATGCGCACCCCCCGCGGTGCTTTCGCATCCTACCATGGTTTCCCATAGGGGGAGATGTGTTTCTTTCGTTGTTTTTAATTCTTGCACGCATACCCGTTCGAATAACTTTATTTTCATTCTCTCCTTGCTCGCGTGACTTCATTTTGCGCGTTTCTACGCAAGCACAGTTCCCACATTACTGTTCCCGAACTCAAGGCTGCGCTGATGCCGATCGCCACATGAGTTTTGCATTATCTTGCTGCCCGAGCACTAGGACAACGTTTAACGATGGGTAAGCCCGATGACCTACCGCAACATTAGTTAAATAGCCTCCAAATGTCTTGCATAGAAGCTGAACGCAATTAACTACAGCGCATAGCAGGCGCGCTGCCACTACACTACGGCGGCTGCCACACGGTCTATAGTGAACAAACCTATTGCGCCAGCGCTTGTGTAACGTCGACTGAACTTCTAGTGTTACATATGCTCTACTATCAACATAATTGGTAGTGAAAGGGTCTAAATTTCGGCGACGGTTTCGGTGATAGCGAAATTGGCAGACTACGAACAACTTCCATACGTTTACATTGTGCTAAACGATTTGACTCAAGCGAAAGCTGAGCGGAAAGCATTGCTGAATCAAACCGTAGACGAGCAGCAGATAAAAAGACTGGAAGATACCTGCAGTGAACACATAGCCACCACACCCCCACGTAAGCAAAGGCGCACTCCACTTGGCGGTGCAGGTTTGCTCGCTATCCACATCAGCGATCATTGTACCGCTTGTCCATTCTGATCGCAACGAGGCTAAAACGTTATTTAATGTAGGGAGCAGTGTAATTATTGACACAACATTGTTCAGATTCCGTTTGCTTCCAAGTCGTACGACGCGTTCCTTGCCGAGTATCGGGAGCGTTATGAGCAGCTTTTCCCAATGAAGCCAACGGGAAGAGGGAACTGAATGACGAAGCCTGGGACGAACACAACGCCTCATCTAGCATTTCACGAAATAGTAAGACGTTTCACTAATTCCTAAGAATGATCACTCGAGCACGCTCGCACAACAGAAAAAATTTTTAAGATCATCGGACTGATCAAATGACGACCGCGGACCTGCTGTATTACGAGCATTCGTTCTACGAAATTCCTTATGGTCACATCGAATCTGCTAAGGCCTTGGCAAACGAGCTTTCTCGCGCTGCCCAATTATCCACGAATGCCACACAAACTTGCCCTATCATTAGAAGCGCGGACTTTACTATGAATTCAAAGAGTTCCTGTAATCTTCTTTCCAAATGTATCTGCAAACAACCCCGTCTTCCTACAGCAGGCTACGTCACTGCACAGAGCGTACCCTGTACCACGGTCTACATCGACAGCTGATGAACCACTATTCGCCGCTGAACCGAAGGAATCGTGGCGCCACGTCCCCTTTCTGACTCTCCCTGTGCTAGTGCAGAGCGAGATTCAGTTTTTATATTTCTCGCTGAGGTAGTGTACAACGAGAATTACGAGAAAGAAAAAAAAAACAAAATGTCGAAGGTGCAGTTTCTTGCCCTGTTTACACCCCATTCTCTGTAGCTTCCAATGTGATTGGATGCGGGAACACCGCTAATACATAACGGACCTGAAAAATTCATGCGGCAGGCGATTCGTGAGGCAATGCGCTTCTTAAGCGATGTTGCTTCGAAAAGTGTTGCAGGGCGCCTTTGAGGTTGGGCGGGCGTGCACACACCCTGGAGACCCATGGAGAGCAGTCGGTTGAAAACTATGAACACGCTCAATGGGCATTGCATAGAGGCAAGACACTGTACGCCATACGAATAGATTTCGGTGCATGAGAGAGAAGAAGCCGGGCAGGGGATAAAACAACGTATCCTGTAAGGCAACACCTCACGAATATCTTGTCCTCAAACGGGAGAGCAGGACATGCACATGGATGGCCGCCAGTGGTATGCATGAAAAATGAAGTGCACTTCTTACTGTGAACCTGACCTGACACCGTGAAGGTGGGCTCGTAGTGAGACAAATCCTATCCCGCACAACCTCGAGGAGTGAACGAAGCGGTGGGAGCAATCGCATCAATCGGTTATCCGTGACAGGTAAAACTTGGCAATTCAGGATCTCGCAGCGCCAGTAACACTCTGCCTTATCCGCCTGTTCTGTTCGAGTAATTGAACACAGCTCCTGCACGCATAGTCAAGGAGAGTTCATCGACTTCAGTGGTTATTACGACCCAAAATATGATTAAGATTGTGCAGATGATCGGAAAAGCTTGACCTCGTTGGAATATCTTAGACATAACACCGGCCTCAACAATTCCCCTCCCTTGAAATGCAGCCGACCACCACCATAGCTATCAGACCACCGTGGCAGGGTCAGTAGGGGTAAGATTGTCGAACAGAGTACCCTGCCCGCTCTGCGTGCAGACGAAAAGTATGCGTAGATGTGGATGCCACTAGCCGATCAGACAGAATGACGGGCCTACGGGCGCGCCGACGGAGTTTTTGTAGTATGACGAGAATAGAGCACGCGCAAAAGAAAGGAGGAAGCAGCAATACGGTGAACAGAGGGCAGGGAACGAAAGAGAAAATAAGAAACCTTTATTAAGTCGCGTTGGCCTTATATGCGGTTGCGTTACGTCGCCCTACAAGATGGCCAGCAGGTCAAGCCTGCTGGCGACCTGAAGGGCGCATTCAAGACCGGGTCATCAAGGGGACAGAAGAAAGTCAGATTAATATGCCAAGAGACGAGGGAACAAGCGTCGCGCCAAATGTAGGAAAGACACTTAAAGGGGCAATATAATGAAACACTATTCTTCTCGTATTCGTGGGTCAGCTTTTCTCAATAAGGGAAACCAATATTGCGAGAAGAATATCCTCGGGAAGCTTGGAAACGGGGATAAAGAAAATACCGGTTGCGACGGTGCTTCGAAGTTATTGTAGCGTTCACTGCAATCGTTGTCGTGCATTCCGTGGGGAGATTAAAACTCGCCATTACGTCATGA
The DNA here is from genome assembly GCA_013339685.2 of Hyalomma asiaticum. Taxonomy (NCBI): domain Eukaryota; kingdom Metazoa; phylum Arthropoda; class Arachnida; order Ixodida; family Ixodidae; genus Hyalomma; species Hyalomma asiaticum. Next base: position 51,760,711 of record CM023491.1, read on the forward strand.
TGCACAACGTGCACTACGCTAGCCGAATGGGATTACGGGATGAAAAGAGAGAAATGAGTTTAGAAGGTGCATATGATGAAGCAGAATTAAGAACTCTGCTTGCGTTCCGTGCAAGTCAATGATAATTAGATGCGCGACCTTCCACTATTAACATCGATGCGTGCCTGACTTCACTGCAAAATGACAGCGTTAAACGAGCCACTGCGTCTATCAAGGTTCCTAAGGACTAGATTCACCACGCTGTACGTACTGAGCCAATCGTGAGTTTAACCTCCGGACGAGCGTACGAAGAGTACATACTAACGATTGAAGTGCACGTTACAAAAACCCCAGGCGCTCGAAATCTAGAGAGCGCTCCCAATGCGGGGCGCGTCATAAACATGTATAGTCATTGTGGCACGAGACCCCAGCAATATACTAGCAGATCTGCGGAAATATGGCGGAAAGCTTGTTCTAGAAAAACTGTCAACCATGCATACGTAGGTGCCTCGTGGCCTCAGAAAGGCCAAAATTTCGGAGGAGTGCGAACATTAACCTTAGTCGAAAAGGTGGGTGATATCACCAAACTTTCGACCTTGTACATCAATCAGCTTACTGACCGAAACATCGGCCAAGTTCGTGATGTGATCCGTGGTAAACCGAAGATTAAGCGTTCGTGCAGTGCCGGAGTTGGATAAGTTTTTGTTAGCCACCAATGCTACATCATCAGCCTGTCTACGCCCACTGCAGGACAAAGGCCTCTCCCATGGAGGAGGAGGAGGAGGAGAAAGGAGGGAGGAAAGACAGGGAGGTTAGCCAGTGCTGAGACCGGCTGGCTACCCTGTGCAGGGGAAGTGGGGTGAGGGGAATGAAAGATAACAGAAAGGAGACACGACAAGAGAAAAGAAAAGGACAGAGAGAGAAAAAAAAACACGCACTGAAAAAGAAAGGAAACGCGACACTGCTTAGAGTCTGTCCTTTAGACCGCTCGTCCTTAAAAATCGTAACAGCGCGTTCAGCGCTTTCCGTGCTGACGATGGTCCTGGCCAGTGTCCCAAAACTCCCATGGATCTCCAATTATCCCTGCCCTGTGCTGACTGGGTCCATTTTATCCCCGCAAACTTCCTGATCTCATCCGCCCACCTAACTTTCTGCCGCCCCCTGCTACGCTTGCCTTCTCTAGGAATCCACCCCTTACCATTAATGACCAACGGTTGTCTACATAGAAGTACTAAAAAGACATAGTGAAAAAATTAGGGGAAAGAAAGGCCATGGCTGCTGCACCAGGACAATGAACCCGCTCACACGGCCATATCTCTCAAGAAGTTTCTGACCAGAAAAATATCTGTGATGGGACATTCACCTGAATGGGCTCTAGATTTTCTATTTCCTAAAGGTAAAGCTTGCTTAAAAGGAACCCATTTTAGATTAGTTTAAGAGGCTCAGGCAAAAACGGAGAATCTCCTAATGGGCCCTTTTGAAAACTCGTTCCAGAATAGTTACTAGGAATGCTGAAGGGGACTACTTTACAGCAGGAACGGCGTTCTACTGCATTAAAGAGACGATCGCGCGTGCACAGCATCATGCAGGGCCTGCAACCCGGAGTCCCCGTTTTCCTGCCACCGGTCTCGCTCGGTCAAAAGAAAGCCATACGAAAAACATCACTTATTTTCTCTGGGTGCTTTGGATACCTCGACGAGAGCAACGCTTCATTTTCGCGAATTTGGACACACCAAGTAATGGTATCACGTTACTCCCTGTCGGCGGCCACTCACAACGGTCGTTTGAGAAAAAGATTTCCGGCTTTCCGCCAGCCCAGCACGGCAAGACGTGTCGAACCGCGGCGAAGGGCGAAATTACGTTCGTCCCTTCAGATCTCGCTGGCACGGTTCCCCTTGGCTTAAACACTGTGAACGCACACTGCGGCTCAACGAATTGGTTCCGAGAATGCGGTTACGGCTTCGATGTGTGGACTTCGGTTCGACTGGCATACTTTACGCAGGGAACCGCTAGGAAAACCAACCGAGCAGCAGCAAATCTTGCACTGTACAGGCTGACTTCACGAGCCCTCGACGGTGGTGTAGTGATTATGGGGATCATCGACCACCCAAAAACAGCGGGTTCGATCCCAATGGAGGCGAGGATGCCAGAGGACCGTGTAATGAGCGTTTTCGGTGCGCGTAAAAAAACCAGGTGGTCAAAACTTTCGGAACCGTTTCTCCCCTTTCTATCTCTTTTCCCTACCTCCACGGACGCCTAGCCGTGTCCACGACATGCACGGGGGAAATTAGCTTCCCTTCCTTAACCGAACCACGATCATAATCATACGACATCGCCTCATCAACGACACCTCCTGGTTTTTACTTCAGGGCGCTCGCCGGGGAAGCGTGTGGAGGGAGAACAACGAACTACGGAGGGATAGGAGATTTCCTTTCCTTTTGTTTGAGCCAGTGCGAACCAAGGGTCGTTGTGAAGTGTGGGCATTCAATAGACCACTCAATAGACTGATTTGAAAATCATGGAAGAAAACATTGCCGCCTGTGGCATCTGGATTACGTTACGATACCCCTGGTCATGAATATCCCCGATACTTCAACGGAGTTAATAGAAGAAACACGGAAACACCGCACACCTACGCTCCGTTCAATGTTTGATTTGTGTCCTATCAAAAAAATACGACTGGAACGTCAAAGAAATCAGCGGCAAACTTGACGAAACATGCGCACGTAGGGTTTACTTATTGTTCATTGAACTCGCCTCATTGCCTCCCTTACGTATGCTGAACGCGCCTACGAACATGCATGCGTGTTTGCAACGCTGGGTGAAGCTTACATTGTTCAACTCGAAGCTTCTTAAAAGAGGTCCTGATTAACCCCTCACGGTTGGTTTTGAAATGGGCTGGCTGTGTATTAAAAGAAATCTCAGAAATTTACCGCCGAACGAATTTTTCAAGCATATTTGCTGGTAGCGACGACATGCGACCGGGAAACCTCCCTTTCCATTCCTGTCTCAACTCTGCGAACGAGGGCCCATAGAGCATTTGTGGGCGGCGTTGGAGGATGTGCCCCGCGTTACGCCACCAGCTTGTTTCACCTCGTATCAGATTATCGGTGATGTAGAGGGGTTAACCACCATGATTACCAACAGATTAAGATGACGCCTGGTTAGCGATGCATTAAGATCGATTCAGGTACACTAAGACCAATGAACGCTAATCAGGGTCGCTTAAGGCAAATAAAAATGTATTAAAATGAATTAAAGAAGGCTATGATTAATAAAAACAGATTAAGGTGGAAAATAAGAACTAAGAGTAATTGGGGCATATTCTAACATTAACGGGGATTAAGGCGAACAAAGAAGGAATAATGTAAATGAAAATTCATTGAGGTGCATTAATGGGGAATAACATGCGTTCAGTTGCGGTGAGCCCAACTGATTAATTCGCTTTAAAGTGCGAATAAATCCTGATCTGCACTAATTCAATTTTAACAGCGACGCTGGTTAAGCTATTGGTGAAGCTGGGCAATCCGCAGAAAATTCCGATAGGCTATGTAACGCCAGCATATTCATGGCATGCTTGGGAAGCCAATTTAAGTTGCTAAGACTAACTTAGTCAGTCGTAATTGTGCTAAGCTTAATGCATTTGAGCCTATGTAAGTCTAGCCTAAGTAAGCAAGTTACAATAATACATAATACACGAAGTTCCAAAAGGTAAGAGTAATTATCCCTATCATGAAATGTATTGTACCATTTTTATCCCTTATTATGAGCTGAAATATATTTTTGAAATATGTTATACTGTTTTGATGCTTGCTTTTATCTTTTTTTTACATGTCGCTCGGCACGCTTACTGAAACTGTATACCTATTTATGCGTTTGTGTTTTTTACCAGTGTTCTTTTCTTACTCATTTTATTGCCATGTGATTTTAATATCTCCCTCTATGTAACAGGGGGAGATCTGGGGGCCTTTAGGGGTAATTTGAATACGTAAATAATTAGGCAGTAACTAAGTCAAGCCAACATAACGCATACCTGTTTCGGGTAAAGGTAATTAAGCCATGTGTGAATAAGCTAAGCCTAATTAAGCCAGGGCTAAGTTAAGACTAAGCTACACGTAATTAAGCCACACATAAATAAGTTGGTAAGCCTAAATAAGTTTTTACTAATTATAACAAGCCCAACTGAGCCAAGACGAAATAGGTTGCCAAAGCCATGGGATAGCCGTGGTGTTAGCTGCATATCAGACTGTGTGCGGTATTGTGTTAAGCCATTAGTAACTTAATGCAAGCTTCCGTCACTTTTTCGTCAATCCATTTGAGCCGTTTTTATCTACCTTGATCTGCTCTAATCTGACATAATCCGACCAGTGTATTCTTCCTCAACTTGCCCTAATCCTTCTTATTCCACTCAAATATGCCTTAGTCCACATTAATCCACCTTAGCCCATTGCAATCAAATTTAATTGCATGGCCAAGCTGCCTTAATGTACCATAATCCACCTCAATATGTCTTACCCTATCTTAATTTGGACTAATCCACCTCGACCTCACCTAATCGGGCCTAATCATTATTAATGCATATAAATCCGCCCTAACGCGCCTTAATCAACTCTACTCCGCTTTAATCCGCCAATATTCATCCTAACGCATGAGTCTACAATCATCCGTCCTAACTAAGCAAATCTTAAATAAATCAGTGTACGATAATAATAATTACACCAGATTCCTAATCGTAAGAGTAATTATAAATATCATAATTACACCTACTTTTTGCCCAATGGTACTATAGTGCGCTCTAATCTGCCGAAATGTGTCTCAATGCCTTAATCCTTCTTATCCAAGAAAGATCTTGGGTTCGAGTCCTAGAAGGTCACGCGTTCGAGTTCCACTAGCATATACACCCATTTACAATGCACTGATCAAATCTTAATTGAAATTTGGTAACCGCTTACTGTCCTCCGTAATACGTGTCTCGCCCTGTGTTCTACTTCCTTCTTGACCGAAGGATATCAGGTATTCCTGCGTGGTGCTTGATCCAATCCTCTCACTTTCTGCCTGTCATGGCTACACCTATTATTTTTGGCTCCACTGCGCGCTGTGCGGTCCTTCATTTTATCCCGGGCTTTTCGTTAATTATGTTGAAGTGATTAATACTTTTTCATTTAGAGACAGAGGTAAGAATCTGGTGATAGCTAGGGAATATCTTCCGCATGCGTGACGCTATCGTACGAGGAATTTACTTTCCATGAGTAGGCTCCCTTGTTTGTGGTTGCCCTACACGTACATGCTTTTGTGCACCTTCTCTAGCGTGATCCCTAATCTTAAGCTCCAGCTTTTTGCCAATACGTTGAACATAATTCCGGCTATCTGCCTATTCATTTTTAGTCTTGATGTAATACTTCCATTCCCTTGGTAATCTATCACGCTCTGCAGTTCGCCACCGTCATTGCCGGGATATTCTCCATCAATATTATTCCCATTTTCTTCCCAGTGCAGATGCTTTCACACTTCCTCCAAACATACAGTAAACAAACAACATCGAACAGATTGTATCTCCTTGGCTGATCGCGGTATTTATCGCAATTTTCCTGCGGCTCTTGCGGAGGAGCAGTGTAGCCATAGAATGTTTGTACATGTTACTTTCAGAAGGTACGCTTGAGACATACGTGACTGAATGTTAAGCCTTATGCCCCACGTCAATCCAGGAACAGAGAAAATACGCTTTGAAAGTTCTGTGAGGACACATTTCGCGTTGCTTCAAGAAGAGCAAGACGTGCAGTCTTCAGTAATTCGATAACAACGACGGTTGTGGTTGTAGTGTGCGTTATCTGCTGTTGTAGCAATGTAAAGAAACATTACATTGCTTGCATAATAAACATTACAAGCAAGCTGCGTACTCTCAGCTTGCTTCTGTCCAGCCTTGCTCGATGGCGCATAAGTGCACCAACGAACCATAGTATGCACCATGGTATGCAACGTACACACCATAGTATGCATTTCTCTAAGAAAACTGACGTCCCCTCTCTAACACTGGTACCAGTGTTAGGAAATACCAGCCGGTACCTTTTATGTGTCAGAGTGTTCCGAGTGTGCCTGGTACGACTGCGTTGTGCACATAAACATTCAGTCGAATCAAACACATTGACCATCTTATTACGCTAGCGAAGCCAAACAATGCGGCGTAAGCAGTCCCTAGCCGACTTCTTCGCATGACATCGGCACTCCGAGTGTGCCCGATCTGCAGTAACGTTTATATGCAAAAGGTATGACACCACACTGCAAAATGACCTGCTTGGTCTGGTCTGCACTACGTCAAATACATCGCGAGCATTGCAACGTGCGACCACTAGATAACAGTGCTATGAACATCCCGTTGAACCTGTTTCGGTGTAGCAAGGTTTGCTGATCCACAATAGCTTTCCTTCGCTCTGCGGTTTCAGTAGCGTTGCCATAGAATCAAGGGCATCAAGCCTTTCACAACTTGCCCGGGTGCTGCGTTGCCGTTGGAGAGGTAAGAGGTGCACGGGACGTTTCCGTTGACCACCCGGAGCTGAACGAAGCCGGCCACGCAGTCCATCTTGGCCCAGTTCTTGAAGACGTCATGCAGCGACAAGATCGCCTGGCCCTGCACGTAATGAAACACGGTCATCTCCCAAACCACAAGAATTTGCTGTCACTGCTCAGGTGAGTGCAAGAAAACCATAAATTACGTTGTGTACGGAGTTGTACTGCGTACGTCCAACAGCGTATATATCAAACTGGCCTTAATATCTTGAAACCGTTTTTGATCTTAGGTGTCGCCGAAGCTGCCGTTGCGCTGCCTTGGCTGGAATGTACTTCACACAAGGTGTCCTTTACTTTATTCTACGGGATGTGGCAAGTGCATACGTCAGCGCAATGGTTCTAAGATCTTAAATCTGCTGCTTCCACGCATCATTCACTTAAATTCAATATTTCAGCCTCATATTTTTCTTAGACATGTGCGAAATTACAATTCGTACTGATTTGTGGAAAAGATGCGGGTGTTCGTTTGTTTTATCGTTGCATTGTTAAGTGTAAGATAATCATCGGTTTGGTACTGGGCGCGTCTTTTGAAGCCCTTGCGGCTACGACGGAAGTAGAACCGCGTTGCTGCTGTAATAACGGCCGACAACAGGGAGCGTAATCATTAATGTTCACGTCGGTTTACTAAGATCATTTCTGCAGAGTGAATGAGACCGTCTGGTCTTGTTAGCGGCCTGCGTCTTTCCTCGCATGTGGAAATCCTCAACCATAGATCATTACGGCAAGAAACACGGCATTAATGAGGCGTATGGTATGTTTTAAAGGCGAACGATTTTGTTCGTGATAAACAGGTTGTTTCTGCGAACACATTAAAGAAATACCCCAATATGGGAGTTTCGGGAGAAAAGCGGTTGTTTTTAAGGAACAAAATGTTAGGTGTGGGCCGGGGGGTTGCAGTAATTGTGAGAAAGAAGCCGTTTATATCTTTCGATAACCAACATCGTTGAATTACGTTTAATTGGCAGCATTCTAACATTATTGCGAATCGCGACTTTGTAGCAATATTGGATGACGACACCGTATCAGGTTTTAAAGCAAAGAGAAAGTCATCCTCTGCAGCCGTGCGGCTCACGAAGATCTCGCGTTTCTTCTCGTGAAGCCGGGATTCGCTAAAAAGGCCGCGCCGGAAGCCACGTGCGAACGCAACGTCTGCTGGTGACGCGTGCCATTGCCTGCGGCGGCGTATTCCAATTGTACGGGCTCTCAAATTTTGCGGCCGCGCAGGTAGCGATGGTAAAATAGGCTGCTTTTCGAACCGAGTAAACGAGCGAAACATAACGCTTGGTTCTGCATATGCAGAACATCGAGGCTTTGAAGCATCGATGTTTTGCAGTGGCAGAAATAGTCCAAATACGACGTAGTGCATTTTGAAATGGGCGCCGCAATCTTTCAGAAGCTTCACCAGCTGACGTAGCAGTTCCACTTGCGGTGCTCTCCATGCGCTCAGCTTGGTGTTGGTGCGGAAAAAAGGCCATGGGTTTTATTTCGGCAGCCTAGGTATTCTTTCATGATCTGTACTTCACCAGCGTCATTGCCGAGATATTCTACACCAATATGTTATTTACATTTCCTTCACAGTGTAGACGCTTTCGCACTACCTCCAACATGCAGTAAACTAGGTCGGACAGATTGTCTATAGCTATAGAATGTTTGTAGATGTTACGGTTTGTAGGTTCCCTTGAGACAAACGTGATTGAATGTTAGTCTTTACGGCCAAGGATAATGTAGGAACAAATAAAGTACTTTCGGAAAGTTTTATGAGAGCACATTGTGCGTTGGCTCAACAAGAGCAAGGCAGTACCATCGATGTGGAGTACCTCGACTGCGTGCTTCGTGCTTTCTGCTGTCACTGCAATGTAGTAAACGTTACACTGCTTGTAATAAACGTTACAAGCAAGGTGAGTATTATGATTCAGCTTTATTTTATCTAGCCTTGCTCGATCCCGCATGAATGCACGAACGAAGGGCGATTATGATACGACCCATAGTATGCATTTCTCTCTCATAAAACTGGCGTCTCCTCTTTAACACTGCTGCGAATGTTAGGAAGTACAGGAGGTACCTTTTTTGTGTCGCGAGTGTTCCGTGTGTGCCTAGGGAGATTGCGCTCTGCGCACAAATATTTATTTGAACGACACGGCCACAACTTATCAGCGAAGCCAAAGAATTCTGCGAAGGCAGCTGGCTGCTTTTCATAGCACCGGCACTCCCAGTGTGCGCGATGTGCCGTAGCCTTTATGTGTGAATGGTATGACACTACCCTACCGCAAAAGAACCTGCTTGGTCTGATGTGCACTACGTCGCGAGCAATGCCACGTGCGACCACTAGATAACTGTGCTTTTAAGCTCCCGTTGAAGCCGTTTGGGTGTACCAAGGTTTGCTGATACACAATAATTTACATTTGCTCTACGTATTCAGTGGCGTCGCCATACGTTGAAGGGTCGCATCCCTTACCGGTAAAGGGTGGTCACACGGTAAAAGGTATCACGACTTGCCTGGGTGCTGCGCTGGCGTTGGAGAGGTAGGAGGTGCAGCTCAGTCCGGTGACCATCCGGAGCGACACGAAGCAGTCCACGCAGTGCCACTTTGCCCAATTGTTGAAGACCCCATGCGGCGGCAAGATCACCTGGACCTGCACGTAATGAAACATGGTCATTTCCCAAACTGCGACAGTTTGCGGTCACTGCTCAGGTGACTGAAAGAAAACAACCAATTATCTCGTGTACGGAATAATATTGCATATGTCCAACAGCCTATATACAAAAGCTGGCTATAAAATCTTCAAACTATTGTTGATCTTAGGTGCTTGTCCTCTGCTCGCCGAAAGTGCCAGTGCGCTGCCTCAGACCGAAGGAACTTCATACAAGGTCTTGTTTATTCTACGGGATGTGGCAAGTGCATAAGCAGCCGCACTGGTTCTAAGATCTTAAATCTCCTACGCCCACGTATCTTTCACTTAAGTTCAATATTTCAACATCATGGTTCAATAAGACGTGTGCCAAATAAAGATATGGAAAAGATGTGCTTTAGTTTACATACCTGTGTTCGTTTCTCTTATGGTTGCTTTGTTAAGTAAGATAATCGTTGGTTTGCTACTGTCTATCGGGCGCGCCTTTTTAAGGCCATCGGACCTGGAATCGCGTTGCAGCGGTAATAAGGGGCAAGTGCAGTGCGCATTTTTTAAAATATTTACATCGGTTCGCAACGATGTTTCTGTAGAGGGAATAAGGCCGACCGCTGTTGCTAGCGGCCTGCGTCTGCAAATCGTCAACCATAGACCACAACGGCAAGATGCACGGCGTTAATGAGACATATGTTATTTTTTAAAGGTAAACGGCACTGTTGTTCATATAAAGAGTGTTTCACCAAATAATTTTAAAATTACCCGAACATAGGGTTTTCAAGATGAAAGCTGATTTTCTTAAGGAATGTTATGTAAGCTAGGGCAGTCAGTTATCGTGGGAAACATGCCGTTTGTGTATCTCATTAGCCAACATCCTCCAGTTCACTTTCTAATTATCAGCATTTTAACGTTATTTTTAATTGCGGCCTGGCGGCCACAGGGATGATGATGCTGTATCAGGTTTAAAAAAAAACAATAAGTCATTCTCTGAAGTCCTGCGGCTCGCGAAAATCTGGCGTTTTTGCTCGTGAAACCGGGATTCGCTGCAAAAGGAGCTCCGGAAGTCACGTGGGAAGGTAACGCGTTTCCCCTGGTGACGTATTCCGATTCCTGCGGCGGTGAATTAGAATTGATTGATTGATTTGTGGGGTTTAACGTCCCAAAACCAGCTCCGATTATGAGAGACGCCGTAGTGGAGGTCTCCGGAAATTTCGACCACCTGGGGTTCTTTAACGTGCACTGACATCGCACAGCACACGGGCCTCAACATTTCGCCTCCATCGAAATGCAGCCGCCGCGGCCGGGATTCGATCCCGCGACCTTCGGATCTGCAGCCGAGTGCCATAACCACTAGACCACCGTGGCGGGGCAAAAGGTGAATTAGAATTGTACGGGCTCTCAAGCCTCGCGGCGGCGCAGATAGCGATGATAAATCAGCTCATTTTTGCACCGACCTATTAAGGAAAACGTAACGTTGGCTTCTACCTCTGGAGAGAATGGAGGCTTTGTAGGACCGATTCTCTGCAAAGGTGATAATAGCACAAATAGTCCGTGGTACATTTTGTATTGGCGCCGAATTATATGGAAAACTTCACCAGCGGGGGTTACATTTGCATTTGACTTTCGGCGTTCCCAATGAGCTCAGTTGTTGGTTGGTGCGGCAACAAGGCGCAGGCTTTTTCCCGCTGCGCGACTTTAGGCAATGACTTGCTCTTTTTTCGAAGAGCTGATGTAAGAGCATCGTCATCTCCGAGGGTGGAAACTTCCCCTTGGAATTAACCACCAAATTTATCTTATTAGCTGCCTAATTAATAGAACCTACTTGGGCAGCTAATGAATGAGTGCTTCTTTAAGACTTCGTGACCTCTGCCTCAGCTAACATTTGCTTTCGGAAGAGGTTTTCGTGTTTCCGTAAGTAAACCATTTTTAAGGTTTCTTCGCAAGCGTTCTTTGAAACACGCTGTATTTAAAAGTTGGCCGTTAACTTTTTACTCCTGAAAAACCAATTGTACACCAATCATCCACATTGACCTGTTATCGGCCATTCCTGAACATGTCCCGTATTGCTTGCGACAATTATATGCTGCCCCTGACAGCTTCACGATTCTCTTATCTGTAATACACTGCCGGATAGCTATATCCCACGGGTCCTGCTGAGCTATAGAACACTGCCTACTCCTACTTGCTGCCCTGCGTGTTCGTAGCACTTTCTGGGCCGGGAATACTCACGTAGTGCTCATGCTCAGAGAACCGCACTTGAAAACGGGGCCGATATATATGCCAATAACCGAGCACAAGGGGTCAAGACGGATACACACTTGGCCCGCATTCATAAATCTACTTTATCCTTATCGCCTGATTTCCTTATCTTCCCTGAGCCCTTATTGTGCTTCACGAAAGAAATAGTCGAATATCTACAAACAAGCGTCATGATAGTCTTTCGCACATGATTACTATTTTCGTCCCCTTAAGGAGCCTCAATGTCACAGGTGCGGTAAGGAAAGCCAGCGACAAGGATAATAACTTATGAATACGGGCTTAAAATTGGGTAAAATAAGCCAGATTGGTGTAATAAGGTGAAATATTCACGTTAAGGGTAATTATTCTCAGCACTAGATTCAATTTTCGTTCAAACATGCGAAAGTAATTCGGAAATGGCGATGACAACAGGACAGAAACACAAGCGAACCACGGGCGAATCATTGCGCCGGAATTCGTACAGCTTTGATTGTGGTGGAACTGGCTTTGGATATTTTTGATGCTGCATATTGCACATCTAACCTTCCTATTACCAACCACTATGCCCCCCCACCCGCCCCCCCTTATTTTTAGCATTTTACTGTACGCGCCTTTCCTTCCATCTTCACGAGATTTCATTTCTATGGCTATTATGTTTATTCCAGGATCACACGCTGAACTTCCTCCTGTTCTTAACAAAATTATCACAAGCACCGTGGAAAGCTCACGTACGCATGGATTGTTGGCGATTCACCGAACACTTAATTTTTAATTGCAACCTTCGTAATTACCAGCAAGACCAATATTTCCAAAGAGCGAGAACTCTTATTGGGCAGAGAACTATCGAAACCAAGCGCTGCATAGTGGGCATAATTTTAAAGGGGCCATGCAAGACGTATTGGACGTAGTCAAGAAAGGATGCCGATCATTCATGGTGGCGCCTGTCGACATGTGAACGACATAGGATTGCACTTCACTCAACTTGCAATTTGGTTCCAAAGAGAGCAGGGAAGGGCCTCCCCTTTTTTCCAGACATGACGTCATTGGGGTCCCGGACCACGTCGCACGAGGCAGATATAGCATTGGTTGTTCTCTTGCACGTGGAAGGATCCCCCGCAATCCATTATTTGCTTTCCACTTCTACAGATAAATACAATCGATGTTCATACCCTGAAACAGACCTAGAAAAGTCGTGCGGCCTGTAGTCACTGGTGCCAGTGATGTCGTTTGTTGAAAGAGCAGCATGCGAGGTCCAGCTGTGTTTGAAACCTAATCGCGAACCACCTGGTGAGCGTAGCGCAATACTAATCCGCTTGCACGCCCGCTGGAGTCTCAACGACTGAGTAGAACCGTATTATGGCTGTGTTGGAAAAAGTATTGCAGGGTCACCTAGACTATATCTGACTAAAATGAGCTACTGAGGACGGCCACACATCCCTACGTTACAGCTACTCCGTCCCCGGGGACCGTGTACAAGCGCACGTGTTGTCCAATACCACTCTGACCTCTCGCCTTTTAGCACCTGCCGAGCGCAGTCAGGCTACCAGTGTATGTGGTAGACATTTTGGACGTGTGACGTAACACTCTTAAAATCGCCATCGAGTATCCAGACAGCTGTAACTAAGACTGCGACTTACCTCCGTAATCGACGTCTGGAAATATTGCCTTAGAAATGTGCACCTGTGACACTAGATAGCAAGTCGATGACGACCTATATAATGCTTCTAAATGGCCTTATAACGTCATGGTTTTTATTGTACAAATTTCTTGCTGTCATAATGACCAGAGAACATAGGGTGTTGATGTGTATCACACATCAGGAAGCGAGAAAGACGCGTCGGTCAACTGCTAAAGCCATTCGTAGGAAATTCCTTGTGAATGTTCACGAGTGCTATGTTGCAACTCTACAGGAAGCTGCTTGTCGACTTCCTGCAATAACTACCGCAAGCAAAGCAAGTCTGCACGCGACACGAAATGGTCAAGGCCCAGGTGGGTCGCATTAGTCTAGGCCCGCCTTGGTGCAAATGAACAGCGGAAACAACAGCAATCCGTGGGGTCCGCACTGCGCGGGAAGCACTGGGGAGGTTTCCGTCAAACCGTAACCGCGCATGGTGAATCATTACCAACTCTCTTCCCTCGTCCCTCGACACCTCCGATTCGTCCGTGGTGCCTCACACAAAGAAATGCCAACTTCATCGTGTCTGTCATACCTAGTTCTTAAACGCCAGACCTTACATTTATTATAGGTGACATGTTGAGAATCCGCGCACCTATGATTCGGGGGATCCGTCCTGCTGAGAAGCCGCAACTACGCAATTCAGGATGTCTCAAGCAAAAGTATCGATATCCGCGGAGAAAGAAGCGCTCCTCACCGGGCTACGTTTTGTTACTCGTGAGGCGACTGGCAGATTACATCATAAAGGACCATGATAATAAAGGGACACTCAAGTGAAAAACAATTATTCTCGCGTTAGTAGATCAGCTCTGCAGACCACGTTTATGTCGGTATACTTTCGACAATGTTCCCTTATCCCAAGTGAATGAATATCTCGGAGTATACTTTACTCATGCCTTAATATGGCATCGCCATGTTGATCACATAGTCGCCAGCGCAGGCAAGTCATTGGGGTTTTTACGGCGTAATGTAAAATCTTTCAATGTGGCTACAAAAGAACTGCTGTTCAAGGCACTTGTTAGATCGATTTTAGAATATCCCTGCGAGGTGTGGGACTACCGATGGTAGGTAATAAGGAGCGCATAGAAAAAATACAAAATTTAGCTGCAAGGTTCGTGACTCAAAACTACACACTTACGTTTAACGCTACCCAAGCGAAAGCGGATCTGGAATGGGAGTCACTAGAAAATCGCAGGAAGAAACTTCGTTTAAAACTTTTAGGGCGTAGCTCCTTAAGGTTTGGGTCTGTCCGTCCGTTGTAGTAGCGCGTTACCTACTAGGTATGCGCTGCTAGGCGGGCGCGTGTAGGAGGCGCGCCCTCGGCGCGTGCCTCCCGGCGCGCCGGCTCTCTCACTCTTCCATCTGCTGTCTTATGAGAGAAAGAGAGACAGAGAGAGCGAAAGGCGCGCGTTGACTATGGAAACGCTCTTTCTTCGATGAACGCGCTACCAGCTCGCAAAGAAGGAGAACGCGCCCTCACCCGCGAGAGACAAGCTTGACGCAGGCAGCGTCTTCTAGCGAGTTTCTTGATTGAAAAATACCGACTGCTCGAGCTGGAGAACCGTTCACCGGCCACCCATATATATATATATATATATATATATATATATATATATATATATATATATATATATATATATATATATATATATAGGCAGTGGATCTTGCAATGAAGTGCCGGTGGGAGATTTCACTTGTGCGTAGTAGAACCATAAGGATTCGTAGCGTGCCCGTTAACTAAATTAATCCGGAACTCGGCACGATCTACGATGAATATCCGGAGCTTCGCCCACTCATCATCATTCACTCCGTGGATATGCTGTGAATTTTTTCATAACATTATACACTCAAATGTTGCCATTGATCGGCAACAGTATATGATAGAACCTTATTATGTATCCACACGGGGCGATCATTCACATAAGGTACGTGAAATGTTTTACAGCACGCAATCCTTCAGAATGTCGTTCTTTCCAAGAACAATATGGGAGTGGAATAGATTACCTGCTGCTGTAGTTAATGAAATATCAAATGATACGTTTTATGCCTTGTTAACTTAGTGCTTTATGACTTCTCGTTATGTGTTTCTTTGCATACTGGCTGTGTATGTAATTTATTTATTATTTTGCCTACTCTTTATATGTGATGTGTAAGTCCGCTTATATTGTGTTCCCACTCACTGTAATGCCTCTGATGGCACTGTGAGTATTGCGTAAATAAAATAAATAAAACTTACAGATGAAGCAGAATGGGACGAGTTGACAGGAGAAATCAACCTAAGCTTGGATCCATGGGCCACACAACTAAGAGAGGACGCTGGCGCGGCCACGAAATAGGTGCTAACATATCTCCCAGTCCAGAAGACGGATATCTGACTGGCGCACCTCATAGAAGCTAAACGTTCCCTAATTAACCGATGGAAGGGTAAAAGATTCAACTGTAGGTTTAGAAAGCAAATTGTTGACACTAATCAAGCTATAGAGCAGCACTGCAAAACCCTGTCAAAGCAACAGTGTTATGAAGTTTGCAACTATATAGATGGCCGAATGAGAAAGGGAGGAGCCTGGAATCTACTGAAGCATCGACTAGACAAAACCAACACGAAATCGCATCAACGCAACATGTTAAGCAAAATCCTCCACGTGGCACGGAATACGTCGAGGACACGCAGCACTTACACCTGCTCGAGTGGAATATACGCGAACAAGCAACCCAGCCTTAGATGCGGACTTTATAGTAGGAGAAGTAAGGGCAGCTTTACCCGACCTCAACGGAAGATCTGCTCCTGGGCCCGATAGAATAACGAACAAGTGCTCCGCAATTTGGATGACAACTACATAGAGTACTTGACTCGATTAATCAAAGAAACGTGGAAGAGCGGCCATATTCCCAGCGAATGGAAGAATTGAAATACCATTTTCGTCCCAATGCCGGGCAAACCTCCTGGCCTTCGTGTGTGGGAAAGGTTGCTGAACATGCAATATTAAATCGGTTATCTAGGTGTCTGTAAGAGCACAAGGTTTGCCCTCACACGATGATCGGCTTCAGACTTGGTATACTTACCTAAACGCAATGCTGCTACCCAATCACCACATAATCAGCTCGAACACTAGGGATACGAAAGCAATACTGGGACTGGATATGGAGAAGGTCTCTGATAGCATCCTCCATACGTTTAAATCAAAACGATCTAGAATATCGGCATGGGACGTCACTTTCGTCAATATGTTCAAACCTTTCTCAGTGGAAGAATGGCAACGCTCAACGCAGCGGACATATAACATCGGATACGATAAATCAATAACCACGGCACAGCCCAAGGAGCTGTTATCTCACCTACTCGCTTCAATATCTCCATGATAGGTCTCGCCCGAAAACTAGAAGACATAGAAGGCATAGAATATACCATTTACGCGGATTACGTAACGATATGGTGTGCTTGGGCAGCGATGGAGAAATAGAACAACGATTACAAGAAGACATAAACGTCATTGAAGAGTACCTAGCCTCAATGGGACTTCGCTGCTCATCGAAGAAATCGAAACTCCTACTAGACCTGAGAAGACGCCAGAAACCTAGGGGGTGGTTTCCTACTGCAGAAAAAGACATAACGCTCTATACCAGAAGTGGGAGCATGATCGCAAGGGTGGATTCCATCCGGGCCGTGGCCATGGTGATAGAAGACAACGGGTCCTAACGCAAAGCAATTCTACGTATCGCTAAGAAAGTTGGCAACGCATCAGGCTCATAAAATGTGACTAACCGCCATTATGGACTAGGGGAAGACAACGTCGTGAGACTTGTTCACGCCTTTGCACTCTGCTCCATCGCCTACGTAGCAGCCATGCACGAGTGGCAGAGATCCGAAAGAGACAAACTCAATGCATTGTTAAGAAAATAATCAAGGTAGCTCTTGGGCTCCCAATGTACTATCAGCGTCAAATGAAAGCCGAACAGCGCAGCGCGTGCCGCCAGCACTGTTAACATTATAGTGCGCGCCGTCCTGTCATCACCACTGACAGGCCAGCACATCCGGTGTGGCAGCACTGCGCGATCCCCCTATAGTGCGTTATCTTCACTTCTGTTCCAGTTTTCGTATGGTGATAGCGGTGGCCGGCGTTAACTTGCCAAGCGCTTTTTGTCGTATCGCTCACACTTTGCTTTTACTCCAGCGCTGGATTGCAATCAGCGTCGGGGCACGGTAAAACGAAAAGGCTAATCGCTTTGTGGTTGATTTCAAGCTATCGTCTTTTCTTGTTCAGCAGCACTGTTTTTGTTTTACCTGCACCGTTTGATTTGTTTTTGGAGATCCAGCCGGAAACGATTAATTTAACCTAAAAAGGCCGAGTTGCAGAATTTTCGCTTGTTTTCTTTTTTTTTCTTCCTTTCAAAAATCCGAGTAGGCACACAGGCAAAAAAAAAAAATATCGCACTTCAGTGGGGTGGCGCTGTGCTACCAAACCTGATGTGTGGGCCTGTCTGCCCTGATGACTGGACGGCGCGCACTATGCTGTTTCTAATGCTTGTGGCACGCGCTCCGCTGTTCGGCTTTCATTTGACGCTGATAGTACAAGGGAAATGAGAATCATGCAGCTGGGATACAAAATACACTGGACGAAATCGCAGAGCCTCAAGAAAGAGTGCAGTATATTGGACTCACCACCACACAATCAGGAAGAGACATCTTCAAGCGTAATGGCGTACACATTAGAGTAATACACAATAACTACAGAGAAATTCCCAAATATCTGCGGAAAATGTCACAGTGATGCCTGTTCCAAAAAATGTTCACCCATTATTAATGTGGCCAGAAGGCAAGCCAGAGCCAACCCCCCGCGCCTCTACTGGAGAAACCTAAAACTAAGCCTGAAGACTGCTCATTCGTCGACGCCGCTTTCATACCCAATAGTCGAGCCCTCACAGCGGTCCTTCTCAATGGCAAATGTAAAGTTGTCAACTAGGCTTCCACGTACACCATACAACCAGAAATTGGGGAACAAGTAGCCTTCGCATTGGCACTTTTAGACCGAAAGAGGTCTAGCATACACAGCCGTCCGACCGTTTGCAAAAGGCGTCATTTCTAGAGAGGCCCTGACAATCCTCGACGGAAAGTTGTCAAAGTCAAACCCCACACGTTCATCTGGCTTCGTGCTCATATGGGATAAGTCATCGTGGGCTTCCCGGAAGATAATGCTGACAAAGAAAGTCGTACGTTTGGAGTTTAAGTGGTTGCAGTACATACAACGCTTTTGAGCTGGGTTGACGCAGAAATTCAACATCATGGTTGTTTCTAAGAATGCCTTTCACGTACCGTCGTATCATCTGTGTATCCACAATGACTGTTCATTAGTGCTGTGTCTACGCGGAAGCAAACAGATTTTTAGATAACCACGTCCTTTACAGGCCGTTTAGCTGGTGTCTTACTTTTTTTGTTTGTTTGAGCGGTCGAAAGTCTCGACGCCACTGAGCTAGTGACTGCGCCTTGAGCACGGACATCGCACTTCTTAGCTCCAGATGTTTCTCGCGAAATTCTCAACTTAAGAGGGGGGATGCTGAGGAGACTTTTACACACACTATACCGAAGGTTAAAGGGCCAACCCTTATGTCAGAGCTACGGCGCCAAATATGAGGCAGCTACTGCATTTACTCGCTTCCACTTGGTATGCTCGGGCTCATGAAACGCTGCACAGTTGACCCCTAAATGACACGTGCACAGGAATGGAAGTCGCACGTACAATGTTAACTAACATCTTTTTTAAAATGTTGGTAGTGCGTATCGTCCCTGTCAGTTCCATTTCTGCGTCGCAGGTGGCACACCCAAGGGACAAATATATCTGACGCGCACAATGCGCACTAACAACTTTTTGAAAAAGATGTTACTGAGCATTGCCGGCGTCATTTGGGTGTGTTACCTATTCTGGATCAACCCCACTCTCACACCAACTAGCAACAGTCGAAGCAAGTTTAAAACGCATTTCGATGATGTAGCTTGAGCTGCCCAGGAGGAATGCTCAGGTAACGGTGCCGTTACAGTCACTAGGCTTGGCTGTTCAGTTTGTACAGTTGAAGAAACAGTGTCTGCGAAAAGGTCGGCAGCCGCCCCCGACTGCTAGTTGCGCGTGGACTGGCAAGGCGGTGCGCCTCATTATATAATGTGCATTGTAAAAAAAGCTCGCAGGATTGCTTCATTCACTCACCGACAAGGTGCTCGAGGCGACCGATGCACTGCCCACAGTTATTGCGCACAACTTCAGTAGGAAAGGGTGAACATCGGCGGGGTGTACGATGAACGGTCAATGGTTAAAGAGATTGAAGCAGTAGCCGAGCTCTCAGCTGAGACACGGGAGGAGCAACGGTGACTGTGTGGGTGCTGACAACGGAGAACAACAGCAAGGAACCCGAGGCGGTTCAGCGGGCCGTGGTTTGTGCACTCACGTGTAATATAGTCGAGCGCACCGACGCACTGATCACACGTAACGATTATGTACAACTTCTAGAGGAAAGGGTAAAGATCGAAGGGATGTCCGATAAAAAGTCCATGGTTAAACATACCGAAACAGTTGCTGAGCTGTCGAATAAGACACGGGAGGAGCAACACATCACTGTTTCTGTTCTAATAACTGATAACAACAGCGAGGGTTCCGAGCCGGTTCGGTCGGCCGTGTTTTGCACACTCGCGGATAAGGTACTCGAGGGGGCTGACGCACTGCTCACACCCCTTACGCACAACTTCTTGACGAAAGGGTAAACATCGGCGGGGTGTCTGGTGAGCGGTAGATTCTAAAAGAGTCCGAAGCAGTAGCTGAGCTCTCAGACGAGACACAAGAGGAGCTACAGACGACTGCCTGTGTAATGATAAGGGTTGAACAACAGCGACTGTTCCGAGGCGGTGCAGTGGCCCGTGCTTTGCGCACTCACGCACAAGCTACTCAAGGGGACCGAATGCATTGACCACACTAATTGCGAATTTCTCGAGGAATCAGTGAAACTCGGCGGGGTGTCCAATGAACGGTCCTTGGTTAAAGAGACTGAAGCAAGCTAAGCAGTCAGATGATACACACGAGGAGCAACACGCGACTCTGTGCGTGGTGATAACGGAAAACAACCGCAAGGGACCCGACACGGTTCAGTAGGCCATCCTTGCGCACTCACGGATAGGCTGCTCGAGGGGACTGACACACTGATCACACCTAAACATTATGCACAACATCTTGAGGAAAGGGTAAAATTCGGCGCGCTGTCCGAAGTGCGGTCCATGGTTAAAGAGGCAGAGGCAGCAGCTGAGCTCTCAGATGAGACACGGGAGGACAAACAGCGACTCTCTGCGTGGTTGTAGCTGAGAACAGCGAGGGATCCGTGGCGGTTCAGTCGGCCGTGCTTTGCGCACTCAAAGGTAAGTTACTCGAGAAGACCGACGCACTCCTCAAACCTGTTAAGCACAACATTTAGAGGAAAGGTTAAACATCGGCAGGCTTTCCGATGAGCAGTCTATGGCTAAAGAGACAGAAGCAGTAGCTGTCCTGCCAGGCGAGCAACAGGCGACTGCTTGCGTGGTGATAACGGAGAACAACAGCGAGCGCTCCGAGGCGGTGCAGTCGGCCGTGTTTTGTGCACTCATGGATAAACTACTCGAGGGGACCAACTCTCTCAACATACCTAATGATTACGCACAGCTTCTAGAGGAAAGAGTTGACTGGGTGTCAGATCAAAGATCCATGGTTAGAGACGGAAGCAGTAGCTGAACTGTCAGATGAGGCACTGATGGAGCGACAGATGAGTGGGTGCGTTGTAAATGGAGAACAACAGCGAGGACTCTGAGGCGGTTCATTCGGCCGTGTTTTGTGCAATCACGGATAAACTACTCGAAAGGACCGAGTCGCTGATCACACCTAACCATTACGCACAACTTTTATAGGAAAAGCAAAAAGTCGACGGGGTGTCAGATCAAAGATCCATGGTTAGAGACGGAAGCCGTAGCGGAACTCTCAGATGAGACTTTCGTGGAGCGACAGACGACCACATAGGTTGTAATAACGGAGAACAAGTGCGAGGGCTGCGAGTCTATTCAGTCAGCCGTGCTTTGCGCACTCACGCGTAAGCTACTCGACGGGATCGACTCACTGACCACACCTATTGCGCATAACTTCTCGAGGAATGGGGGAAAATCGGCGGGGTATCCAATGAACGGTCCAAGGTTAAAGAGACTGAAGCAAGCTGATCAGTCAGATGGGACACGCAGGGAGCCACAGGCGACTGTGTGCGTGGTGATAACGGAGAACAACAGCAAGGTCCTTGAGGCTGTTCAGTTGGCCGTGCTTTGCGCAATCAAGGGTAATCTACTCGAGGGGACCGACGCACACCTCAAACCTAATAAGCACAACTTTTAGAGGAAAGGGTATACATCGGCGGGCTTTGATGAGCAGTCTATGGTTAAAGGGACAGAAGCAATAGCTGTACTGTCAGGTGAGACACGGGAGGAGCAATAGACGACTGTTTTCGTTCTAATAACTGAGAACAACAGCTAGAGCTCCAAGGCGGTTTATTCGGCCGTGCTTTGCGCACTAACGGATAAGGTGCTCGAGAGGACCGACCCACCGTGATGATGATACGTAGTTTTTATTGGCGCAAGGGCCAAGTGTGGCCAAAGAGCGCCATTTCACGGATGTGGTGATAGCGGTGACTCGTGAGCTACAATGAAGATGCAACACAGCTGTAAAGGGGCCTAAAATCAGATCGCTGTAAATGGCGTAAAAATATAGAGAATAAAATTATGACATTGACAGGGGGGGTGGTCTATGGGTCTTGAGATGATATCTGTGATGCTAAAAACTGAATAAAATGAGAGTGACATAAGTTATTTACAATGAGTACCGTATTGTACAACGAGATCTCGGGTCAGAAAAAAATCATTGGACAGCACTCGTGTCTGCTAAGGGCCCTTGATCGCAAGGGCCTGGAGGCAAGTGCATACCATCACCGCCGTAGCAGCAGCCTCAGTGAAGAAGCCGTGCTACGAGTCCCTTGGTTTTATGACGTGCAATAGACCGATATCTTTCAGAAAGTTCAGGACTATCTTGTTTTCAAATAGCGGGTGTGGGCTTAAAAACAGTGCAGGGTGAAATGGCACATGTAGTCTGTACCCTAAAGAAAAGTGTTTTCTCCTCCCAGGCTCCAACTCTCGACACTCAAGCAATACGTGGAGGACAGTGAGCGTCATGCCACATTTAGTGCACGTGGGAGGTTCACCACCTGTCAGCAGGTAGGAATGTGTGCCATACGTATGGCCGATCCTGAGCCTACAGAATGCGACTTGATTACCCCGGTTTCTTTAATCTTGCGGAACCTTACCTATATATGGCCTAATTAGATGGAGTTTATTTGCTGTCTCAGAATCCCACATGTGCTGCCAATAGGTACGAATACACTTACGGACATATGGTTTCATATCGGCGGCAGCGACCAGCATGGAGACGTGACCAGCTTTGGGCTCGACCGATGTGGCAAGTTGGTCTGCTAGAACATTACCCTCTATGTCCCGATGCCCTGGCACCCAGCAAATAACTACAACCTGATTGGACGCATACCGACCCACCGTTTACACCTATTACGCACAACTTATTGAGGAATGTGTAAACATCGGCGGAGTGCCTGGTGAGCGGTCCATGATTAAAGAGTCAAAAGCACTGAGGTTTCATATGAGACACAAGAGGAGGAACAGGCGACTGCTTGCGTGGTGATAGCGGACAACAACAGGGAGCGCTCGGAAGCGACGAAGAAGGCAGTGCTTTGTGCACTCACGAATAAACTACTCGCGGGGACCGACTCGCTGATCACACCTAATGATACGAAAAATTTCGTGAGGAATGGGTGAACATCGTCGAGGTGTCTTTTGAATGGTCCATGATTAAGGAATTCGAAACAGTAAGCTCTCAGATGAGAGGCGTGAGGAGCAACCGGCGACTGCTTGCGGGGTGATAACGGACAAGAACGCCGAGGGCTCCGAGGCTATTCAGTAGGCCGTGCTTTTTTCTCTAATGGATAAGCTACTCGAGGCGACCGACGCACTCCTCACACCTATTAAGCAAAACTTTTAGAGGAAAGGGTAAACATCGGCGGGCCTTCCGATGAACAGTCTATGGTTAAAGAGACAGAAGCAGTGGCTGTCCTGTCAGGTGAGACACTGGGGGAACAGGCGACTGCTTTCTTTATAATAACTGAGAAGAACAGCGAGGGCTTCAAGGCGGTTCAATCGGTCGTGCTTTGCGCACTCACGCTTAAGGCACTTGAGGGGACCGACGCACTGACCACACCTACTGCGCATACCTTCTCGAGGAATGGGAGAAAATCGGCGGGGTGTCCAATGAACGGTCTAAGGTTAAAGAGACTGAAGGAAGCTGAGCAGTCAGATGGGACACGCAAGGAGCAACAGGCGACTGTGTGCGTGGTGATAATGGAGAACAACAGAAAGAGACCTGAGGATTATCTGTGCTTTCCTACCGCGAGCGCGAACATGGCCGACCCAAAGAAGGAAACGAAGACCAGCGACAGCATTCGCCATGAAAACCATGGCAGTCATCTAGGGCATTTTTCTGTCAACGAGCGTGATTTATTCTACAAGTGGTGCCGAAACCCGGGAAGGTCTGCTCGCCAGGGACACCCAATCGAAGACAACGTCTATGAAGCCAGCGGACGACATTGCCGAAAGCCTGCCGGGGAAGAGAATGCCGCCACTTTCACGCGTGCAACGGTGAGACGGACCAGGACTGCGATTTCAAGTAGGCCCTCAACGAAAGTGAAATCCATCTGAGTTCTGCGAATGTGAAGGTGAGCGACTTTAATCACAACCGCGAGAGAGAATCAACATAAACTGCCTGAAAGAAAAGCGCACGTCGCATCGGCAGTTGAACACGCGTCTCATGAATGAAGCTAAGACCGTTTTGGACAGCGCTGAAATCGGTGCTATTGCATCGTTGACCGAACGATTGGAAGCGAACAACGCGATATTAGACAGGCTGATTGCTATGATAGAGGAGTACGTCACAGACGGAGTTCGCTGCCGAATTCGAAACGATCATCAAATATCAAGATGCGGCCAGAGGAATGCTCGGAGAATTGGAAGCTAGGCAGCGAAATTAGACACAGCCAGTCTTCGTCCGCTACAGCGCCAGTGACAGTAGCACCTGTTGTTCAGCAACGCGACGAGACTCGAGCCCAAAGATCCATAAAGCTGCCAACATTGCAGCTGGAGACATTAAGTGGAGAAGTTTGCAAGTGGCCTGGATTTTTTGAACAGTTTAATACATCGGTTCACCACAATGAGGGGCTGACGAAGGGAGAGAGATTTCATTACCTGAGAAGTCTACTGAGCGGCGTCGCTGCAACAGTGGTTTTCAGGCGACGGAAGAATGCTATGATGATGCCATCGACGTCCTCGACAGTCGATTCGGTAACAAGCGTCTCGTTGTTCAGGAGCACCTGCGTCGCTTAAGAGAGCTGCCAGCTGTGACGCGCTCCAGTGACTTCCAGGGCATAAGAAAGTTTACGACTTCGTCCGGTGCCAAATACGTGGATTGAAAGGCCTCAACATTAGTTCTGCTACTTATGCCACGATAATGACAGACATCCTGCTTCGGGCTCTACCGACTGACATCGTTGTTGGATACCACCGGCCATTGGCCAGCGTTACAACACCTTCGAGCAAGGACCGTGTTAGTAGCAACGACAGTTTTGCAGATGATGACTTGAAAGTTTTACTCAAGGTACCTTCGAGTGGAAGTGCAAAGTAGTGAGCGAAGTGGAACCATTCAAAGGGCATGTACACAAAAGAGATTCTCCCGACTTGGAGCAAAACGTGCTTCGTCATCTCAGCTACCGAGAGCAGCTGCTCCATACACGTCCTCGAAGGTAGACAGCAAAGCGTGTATCTTCTGTGGCTCATCAAACCACAGTACTGCAACCTGTACATGCGAGATAAGCAGAGAAGAAATGCTGAAGAAGCTCACTTACGAAAACCGTTGTTTTTGGTGCACCATGAAGGGTCACCGCGCCAAAGAGTGCCACAGAAATGTAAAATGCGCAAAATTCCGAGGCAGAAATGTGTGCTCAGTGTGTGACCCGACGTGGAGGCCCAAGTAGACTGAAATGCCCAGTGCAGCAAGTACACTCCGAACGAACAGTCTTCATACAAGCTCATACACAAGCTTAGGCTCAGAGATTTGCTGCAGACCTTTCGACTTTGGGCTATAGGAGTCACGAAGTGCGCCCACATCCGTGCGATTGCGGATAGTGGAAGCAAATGCACTTTCGTACGTGAAGATGTCTCGAACACGCTAGGATTGAAGGAGATACGAAGAATTAATCTGAATCTCAACATCCTTGGACAGATATGATCTGATTCAAGCCTGCACCGCGTCGTAGAGCTTCACCTGCGTAGTCAGTACGACAGTCTGGTGCACTTGATACATGCAGTAGAAATTCCCTTCATTTGCAACGATGTGGTACAGGTACCATTAAACCACGAGTTCGTAAAAGAGATTCAAGCATGCGGTGTCCAATCGCCGACAAGCTACTCTCACCTGATATGACCACCGTGCCTGGAATAAGTTTCCTGCTTAAGCTACTCTCACCTGATATGACCGCCGTGTCTGGAATAAGTTTCCTGCTTGGAGCTGATCACTTGTGGAAGTTCATGACAGGCGAAATTAGACGATGCTACGGTAACATGGACTTGGTCTCTCTTGGTTCTTCATTCGGATGGATATTTCAAGGACCTCTATTCTTCAGTACAACGGTCGACATGGCTACGCAAGTTAGTGTACTGCATGTGAACGCCTCAAAAGAAGCGACCGACACAGTTCTACGCAAGTTCTGCGAACTTGAGACCATTGGAATTATGACAGAGGAAGACACCGTACCGTGACTCAGTGCTTCAGTGCTGGAAGAGTTTCAGAGAAAACTCGCATTTCTCGACGGTTGCTAAGACGTAGCCCTCCCGTGGAAAGACGGAGGAACCTTTGATGGTTGATTGATTTGTGGGGTTTAACGTCCCAAAACCAGCTCTGATTATGAGAGACGCCGTAGTGGAGGTCACCGGAAATTTTGACCACCTGGGGTTCTTTAACGTGCACTGACATCGCACAGCACACGGGCCTCAACATAACCTTTGATGGTAATCGAGCAGAAGCTTTGAAGGGGCCGTCCTTGGAAAGAAGCTTAAGTCTAACCGGGATTTTGCCGTGGAATATGATTCGGCCATAGGAATTTATATGAGGATGGGATATGCTGAACGAGTGTCAGAAGAACCTGAGAGAAATCGAGAGAGAACCGTCTAGGATTTATTATATGCCACATCACGCCGCCGTACGAAGTGAATCTACAACTACTATTTTGTTTTTGTGTTTTTGTGGTGTTCAACGTCCCAAAACCAGCTCTGATTATGATAGACGCCGTAGTGGAGGGCTCGGGAAATTTCGACCACCTCGGTTCTTTAACGTGCACTGACATCGCACAGCACACGGGCCTCAACATTTCGCCTCCATCGAAATGCAGCCGCCGCGGCCGGGATTCGATCCCGCGACCCTCGGATCAGCAGCCACGCATGCTACGAATCCTTATGGTTCAACTATGC
Organism: Hyalomma asiaticum; assembly: GCA_013339685.2. Taxonomy (NCBI): domain Eukaryota; kingdom Metazoa; phylum Arthropoda; class Arachnida; order Ixodida; family Ixodidae; genus Hyalomma; species Hyalomma asiaticum. The sequence continues at coordinate 51,787,418 of CM023491.1, forward strand.
ACAAGTGAAATCTCCCACCGGCACTTCATTGCAATATATATATATATATATATATATATATATATATATATATATATATATATATATATATATATATATATATATATATATATATATATATATATATATATATATACTAACGTTTCGGCAGGTGGGCCTGCCTTCGTCAGAGTAACAGAGACTGCTTGCCACGCAGGGCATATATAGCGTCCGCATATACTGGCGTATCGCAAAGCCGTGTCATCACTAATATCGCCTCTGAGGAATTATGATGAGTTATCGACGCATGCACGTGGTCGCAGGCTGACACACAGTTTCAACGCGCGACGTTATACAATCGTGAATTGACACCTTCAATCTTTCGTCGATAGCTTATACATAAATACATGACAGCGAAAAGCGCGGACAGCCACTACTGTAGTGAGTAAATAAACAGAACAGACATCACGCAAAAGCACATGTCATACTTAACAACGCGAAAACAGAGAAGAAAAAAGATAAAACAAGAAGGCAGGCTAAAAATACGTCGGTTCCGAGAACCTGAGAGCGATGTACACGTGACCGTACTCCGGGACAGTGCTTCAAGGCAACATACAAGTCAGAGAGCCCGGACTCTCGTTCATGCCGTTAGACAGTGTGTTGAATTTATGGATTAAAAATGATTCTCTGAGTTCGCGTTCATGATGTGAGTTGAACCCTGATGCAAGTATTGTGGCTTTAAATTTACTAAAGGAGTGACCTGCGTCAGTGACATGCCTTGAAACAGGCAAATTAGGAAGGGCATACACATGTGCCTTGTGGTTGTTAAAACGGTACCTGAAACCTGTCTCGGTTTGGCCTATGTACTGAAGATGGCAGATGGAGCATTCTAGCAAATAAACGACGTTTGCTGTGTCGCAAGTGAAATTGCCCCTGACCTTTAAACTGAAATTTGCAGTGGTACACGTGGCCACGTTTGTCGTCGTCATGTGTGCGCACACTTTACAGCGCGGTTTCATGCAAGGATTTAGACACCTTTGCACGAAATATGAGGCTTAATGAATATTTCTTCGATCAGCCGGCCCGGCCTAACGCTTCCATAGCATTACCCTCAACTAAACGCTGGACACCTGCATCGCAGCGTGATAAGCACCTTGATATGTTTGTTAAAGCGGTGCAAAGGGATGTTATCCGTGCTTGCAATGATCGTCATCCCTTTAGAAAGAATTTGTCAACTCTAGAAACGAAATCCCTAGCAGACCTTGGTAAGCGCGTTGATATCACCATTAAACCTGCTGACAAAGGCGGTGCTATTGTTGTCATGGATACGGCAGACTATATCACTGAAGCTAACAGGCAACTTGGTGACACCTCATTTTACAAGCGACTCGATGCCGACCCGACTGGTGATTACAAAACAGTATTAGATACCACAATAAGGAAACTGGTTAAAGAGAAGAAACTAACCGACAGGGCAATTTCTCTGATACGCCTTAGTCCGGTTGCAGGGAGATTCTACTTACTGCCAAGGATCCACAAGGAAAACAACCCTGGCCGCCCAATCGTTTCGGGTATAGGCACTGTAACAGAAAACTTGTCGCGTTACGTAGACAGCCTTATTAGCCAAGTGCCCCCAACATTCCAGTCATTTTTGAGGGATACTAATCATTTCTTGTTGGATATAAATAAGCTCACTATACGGAAGCATTGTTTACTAGTCACGCTCGACGTTGCATCACTTTATACGAACATATCTCACTTGGACGGGGTAAGGGCTGTGGTTGAGGCTTACGATAAAGGTAGGTTCGATAAGCCCATTGATAGCTCCACTATAGCTGTACTGCTGAATATTATACTTCAGCACAACAACTTTGAATTTAACGGAGCACACTACGTTGAGGTAAGCGGCACGTCCATGGGGACAAAGATAGGACCAAATTACGCAAACATATTCATGGGGACTCTTGAGAACGATTTTTTGTCCGGCCGCGCACTGAAGCCATTTTACTATAAGAGATTCATCGACGACATATTCATAATATGGCCCCATGGGGAAGCAGAACTTTTATCTTTCATTGCGGATTTTAATCGTGCTCACCCATCTATATCATTTTCACACGCATATTCACCTGACAGCATCCACTTTCTGGATGTCACCGTATGCATTCGTGGCACGAACCTGACCACTAAGCTGTACCGCAAGCCCACTGACCGCCAGAGGTACCTACACTTTCAGAGCAGCCATACAAGACATTGCAAATCCAGCATTCCTTACAGCCAGGCCATACGGTTTAAGCGGATATGCTCCGAACAATCCGATTTTGACGCTAACTGTTACCGTCTGCGCAATGCTCTCCTTGTGCAGAAATATCCGCCGAAATTAATTGACGACGCAGTGCATCGTGCCGACGCAACACATCGCGGAACACTCTTCTGTCCTAAGGAGAGTTCTCATAATCATTCACAGGTCAACCTGGTTGTCACCCATAACGCATCCGTCCCTAATTTTGCGGCTATTCTCCGAAAACATTACAATATACTTTTGCAGAGCGAGCGCCTTGCCCGAGCGTTTCCGAAGCCACCGCGGGTTGTTTACAGGCGGGGAAAAAACCTGCGAGACTTAATAACTTCTTCGAAGATGAGTCGTAAGGACAATGACCAGACGGTTGGGTCCCATCCTTGCATGAAACCGCGCTGTAAAGTGTGCGCACACATGACGACGACAAACGTGGCCACGAGTACCACTGCAAATTTCAGTTTAAAGATCAGGGGCAATTTCACTTGCGACACAGCAAACGTCGTTTATTTGCTAGAATGCTCCATCTGCCATCTTCAGTACATAGGCCAAACCGAGACAGGTTTCAGGTACCGTTTTAACAACCACAAGGCACATGTGTATGCCCTTCCTAATTTGCCTGTTTCAAGGCATGTCACTGACGCAGGTCACTCCTTTAGTAAATTTAAAGCCACAATACTTGAATCAGGGTTCAACTCACATCATGAACGCGAACTCAGAGAATCATTTTTAATCCATAAATTCAACACACTGTCTAACGGCATGAACGAGAGTCCGGGCTCTCTGACTTGTATGTTGCCTTGAAGCACTGTCCCGGAGTACGGTCACGTGTACATCGCTCTCAGGTTCTCGGAACCGACGTATTTTTAGCTTGCCTACTTGTTTTATCTTTTTTCTTCTCTGTTTTCGCGTTGTTAAGTATGACATGTGCTTTTGCGTGATGTCTGTTCTGTTTATTTACTCACTACAATAGTGGCTGTCCGCGCTTTTCGCTGTCATGTATTTATGTATAAGCTATCGACGAAAGATTGAAGGTGTCAATTCACGATTGTATAACGTCGCGCGTTGAAACTGTGTGTCAGCCTACGACCACGTGCATGCGTCGATAACTCATCATAATTCCTCAGAGACGATATTAGTGATGACACGGCTTTGTGATACGCCAGTATATGCGGACGCTATATATGCCCTGCGTGGCAAGCAGTCTCTGTTACTCTGACGAAGGCAGGCCCACCTGCCGAAACGTTAGTAAAGAATTTGTGTTTCGAACGTTTGTCACCCTCTTCCTCAAACATATATATATATATATATATATATATATATATATATATATATATTGTAGTATAAATAGGGCGCATGTAGGAGAGCCAGCAAAAGACGAAGACGAGGACAGTTGTTGCTGCTCGTGCTTGCTCCGCTTGAACGGCTGGTCGATTCGGCTCTGCTGTCTTCAATAAACGCCTCACTAGCTCAACGCTAAACGCGTACTTTCAATATATATATATATATATATATATATATATATATATATATATATATATATATATATATATATATATATATATATATATATATATGGGTGGCCGGTGAACCGTTCTCCCAGCGCGAGCAATTGGTATTTTTCAATCAAGAAACTCGCTAGAAGACGCTGCCTGCGCCAACGTTGTCACTTGCGGGTGAGAGCGCGTTCTCCTCCTTTGCGAGCTGGTAGAGCGTTCATCGAAGAAAGAGCGTTTCCATAGTCAACGCGCGCCTTTCGCTCTCTCTCTCTGTCTCTCTCTCTTTCCCAAGACAGCAGATGGAAGAGTGAGAGAGCTCGCGCGCCGGGAGACACGCGCCGAGGGCCAGCGCGAGCGGGCGAGCGCGAGCCTCCCGGGGGCGCGAGGTGGCTACATACATACTACTACTACTACAGAGGAGGGAACAACCCACACCCTAAGGCGCTTCGTCCCTAAAAACCCAAGCGCTTCTTTCGGCCATAGGTAAATGCACACGAATGGTCGCTGCACGCGCAGGAAGAGAAGATGTAAATAATTTAGTCGCTCTCTGAGATAGATATGTTTAGTACAACGAGGACTATCGTATCTGACAATAGGCCAGCGTTCAAGAGTGAAAAACTAGCAAGGTGGGCTCGAGAACATAATGTAACGACCAAGTTCTGCTCGCATTACCACCCCGCGGCGAACAGACTTGCAGAGCGTGCGATACGGAATATAAACCGTACATCAGGATGCACGATAGCTTCCCTGGTGGATGGACATGCTTTTTAGAGCAGACGTCAAGCATCACAACCGCTCCTACACCAGTGGCTTTGGATGCAGTACACAATTCGCCTCATCAAAAGAAGTGCCTATTTTGCAGGAGGATCGGGAGTTGGGACTCCTAGAGAATGTCATGATTGTCGAGGAGAGCAAACACAAATCTCAGGGAGGGAAGTACTGCACACGAATGAAGAAAAACTTTGATAAGAAAAATAGCTCAGACATTCTAGTCATTCAGGTCACCGACCTCGTTCTAGTAAGGAAGGAAGTGAGAGATCCAAGCGTGAGATGTTACTGCCCTTATTCTGTGACAGAGCCACTCAGAAAGGGATACAGAAGACGGTTTGGTACATCGGTGACATTGACCCTGTTGAATGTGCTTCCATTGGAAATGTTTTCAGTATTACCCCAGGAGAGGATAGCCAAAGAAACCTGCAAGGGTGACGCGATATGAGCCTTCCACTAGAAGAAGGGGTGCGATATCCTGGGAGGGAAAAAGGTTGTTGAACTGAATGTGGAGGAATTACAAATGGACACCCGCTCCGTAAGAGTGGATTTTATTGTGTGCTTGTAAAAAGGAATGATATATATATATATATATATATATATATATATATATATATATATATATATATATATATATATATATATATATATAGTTTCTTTTTATGCTTATACCTGTATATGTATTCATGTTTTCGGCCCCTCCTGCTGAGGCCCACATTAAAGTGTGCAGTATCGTATAAATAAAAAACAAAATAACTATACAGCGCAATGAAGTCTCATGCCTATACGAGGCAAAGTATATGGCATGCAAGGCCAAATACAAATCGCCACACATTGTCAAGAGAAGAAATTGGCTAGCGAGAAATAGAGTCCCCTCCTTGTCACAGAAGATCCAATACCCGATGACGAAGTGGTGGACAGGTGGCCTAGTTCTCACTACCATGCCCCCCCCCCCCCCCTATCAAGGCCACTTTGAAGATCTAGGTCGCAGTCGAGATGAACGCGTGGACCAAATAGATCGTCTTCCAGAACTGGGAACAGGAGCAGGGCTTGTAAATACAATAGTTTCTCTCTCAACGGGCGTGATTTATTCTACAAGTGGTGCCGAAACCCGGGAACGAACCAGGGACCTTTAGATCAATCACTTGTAAAATAAATCACGCCCGTTGAGAGAGAAACTATTGTATTTACACAGAAAAATGCCCTAGATGACTGCCGTGGTTCTCATGGCGAACGCTGTCGCTGGTCTTCGTTTTCTTTTTTGTGCCGCTATATTCGCTCGCGCTGGGGCAGCACAAATAATCTTCAATAGGGCCCAAAGTAGGAGCAGATCCCGTTAGACAACAAGACAAGGGCACATTGGACGGCAGGAGCCGGATGCGGGGAAAAACCAACCGCCTCCCACAGTGAAGCAGGCAACGAACAAGTCGAGCTGGTCAGGAATAGTAGCCGGCGACGATATGGGGACATATGGCAACCTTTCCAACAACACAACTAGGCATATGTTCCCCTAAGAGCGGATTGAAAAATTCGATGTGGAGAACAAATCTCTTAAACTAGAAGTGTAAAGGGCTAGTAAACAAAACGAGAGATCCGCTAAGAAAACAGATGAACCTCAGGAGACACTGAACGAGCTCCTCAAAAGGGTAGGGGGACATCTCGGCGGACCGATGCTCCCTCGCTGGTTCACCCCAGAGCCTACAAATATCGAAGACGAAGAAATAGAAATGCTAAGCGAAGAGGTACCGCAGATTGGATCCAAACGGAAAAGTACCGAAACGTACAAGGAAAAGCCCAGTAGTCCTGCGCAGGAAATTAAAAGACCGAGGCCCAGCGTGAAGAAGACAGACATGCTGGAGCACATGATAAAATCATAGACAAAATAGAAGTAACGTTCGAAATGCTCATGACACGCTTTACCAACTCGGATGCGCAGAGAAAGGCGCAGGCAGTGGCAATCAGCAAGATCATGGAGGAGATCGAGATGAAAGTTACGCAAATGGGGCGGTACGCAGGGCCCACCCCGCCCTCAGAAGCCTCGTGTCAGCTGTAATTAAGAGGCCTGACACCAACATTAATGTTACCAGAACTGATATAAGTATCGCGCAAGGAGCGACACCTCCAGCTAACACCTTTCATGGCGATGGCGGGTGACAGCAAGCGCAGGCTCGTTATTTGGCATTGAAATAGCAGAGGGATCAAATAAAAAATGCCACAGTGATGCAATACATCAGATTACGTTCAAAAAATAAAATCAGAGGCATTGTCATTCTCCAAGAACCAAATGACCATGTCAAATTACGGGTTACACTACCTGTAGCCCCCACGCATCCAGAAATGTTCGTGGGATAACGGTTGTCACACTCATAAGAAGGGGTCTAGCATTTGCACAACACACACTAGAGAACGCGGACAATATCGGCTATATCATGACTGAAATTCTGCCGAAGCGTTGAGCAGGCAGGCGCTGCTATGTACTCAATGTATACAGTCCTCCATCCAGAAAGGGATTTAAACATAGCTTCGAGGGTCTCCCCTCCGAAGCTACGAGGATTGCGGGAAAGCAACACCTGTTAATTGGAGGAGACCAACTCTTCGCTCGCGCAGCGGGGATATGGACATGCGACAGCGAATGGTCGAAATATGGTTAGCCTTATAGACGATCTAAATCTCGTCCTGTTGAATGAACCGGCGTCACACACTCGAATAGGAGCCGGGGTTTGTAGGGACATGTCACCAGACCTTTCAATAAGTGCAAACGCCAGGGACGTCCAAGGGGATAATACCTTTGAAGATTTAGGCAGCGACCATAGGATCATTAGTGTCGCTATCGGTAACTTCCGGATGTGCAAGGAAAGCAACACATGGTCAAAATTACTGACTGGGACAAATTTCGGAACAGGGATCAAAAGCAACAGGAACCCATTAAGGACATTCGGCAATGAAATAAAGGCATCCTGGCGGACGTTGAAAAACCAACAACGGACATCGAATGCACTGACTGGCAACGCAGCGATTCAGAAAAAGGTTCGGCTGAGAGAGAACCCTGTGAAATCACGTGGGTTGACAGTCGACTGGCACGCCTGATCCAGGCCAAGAAATCGATGCAGCAAGGGTTGAGCAAACAGAAGTATAACAGAAGTATGCGTGTTCATGTGAAGAAAATAAAGCACACACATGGAAAGAAATTAGGTGGTGAACCACGGAACCTAACGAAGAAATAGAAATACAATGCAACCGTATATGAAACGAACAGAAGTGGGAGGAGGTATGTAACACCATGGATGTCAGTATTAATACGGGCAAGACGTGGAAGCTCCTCAAACAACTGTTAGACCCTACTAGCACCAGAACAGCAGTCGGAACCGGGATTATCAAGCTAAAACACAAACACAGGGGCAACATGCAAGCGTTTGGGGAAGAGATCATACGAGTGCACCTGACAAGACCACTACAAGAAGAACATCCGGGGATATGCCGGATCCCGAAAGAGATTGTGGATGCAGACTTCTCGGCCCAAGAGGACCAGGGCAGTCTTACAGACTCTTAAAACGAAATCAGCTCCTGGAGCGGATAGAATTACAAACAAGATCCTAAGTAACCTAGACGATCAAGCCTCGGAACACCTCATCCAGTACATCAATAAATGCTGGAAGGAAAGACACATGGCATACGAGTAGAAGTTGTCCGATGTCGTCTTTTACCGAAATCAGGCAAATTTCTTGAGCCCCACGTCTCTCACTTTCTGTGTCGGTAAGGCTATGGAGCTCACTTGCTTAAACAGAGTCAACGACTTCTTGGAGCTTCATAGCATCTACAACAGCCATATCATCGTCTTCCGAAGAGGACTGTCTACACAAGATGCAATGATGCAGCTTAAAGTGCAAGTTGTTGATGCCACGGGTGTAGGACTCAGGGCCATTCTGGGGTTGGATCTCCCAAGTGCCTTTGATACAGTCAAGCACACAGCCATACTCGGAAAAATCAACGAACTCGGACCAGGAGCACGTGTTTACCGGTACGTCAGCAGCATTATCACTAATCGGGTGGCGCTACTGAAGCTTGATGACACAGTAAGCAGAAGCGTCGACTTGGCAGGCTCCGGTCCCCCGAAGGGTCTGTAATATTCCTTATGTTGTTCAATCTAATAATAATCGGGCTATCAGAAAAAATTAGACAATATCGAGGGCATCAACCACACCATCTACGCTGATGATATCACTATATGGACAACGAAAGGCATGTGTGGTGGAGTTATGCAGGACCGGCTTAGCAATGAACACGCTCATAACACACTCAACTACGGCCTACAGTGTGCACCTGTTAAATCGGAACTCCTCTTACACCGGGTCAGAAGAAGGGGACCTCCACCAAGGAAAGTAATGTAGCTCAGACGACAAGGAATACGAATAAGAACAGAGGAAAGAACCCCCATCCGATCAGTCTCCAAAATTCGGCTGTTGGCTCGAACCCAATGGCAGTAGCACGGAGCTCGTAACCCACTTACTTAAGAAGGTTATGGCTGCTACGAGTCTCATTCGAAGAATCAGAAATAAGAAGAGAGGTATGAAGGAGGACAACCGTCGTCATATTAACGCAAGCATATGCTCTCAGTCACATCTCATACGTTGGTGCGCTTGTTGATTTGAGTAGATCTGAGACAGAGAAAGTAGACTAATTCGGAGGGCCTATAAGATGGTCTTAGGACTACCCCTACACACGCCCAACGAAGATCTCTTCGGGTTGGTAGTACATAACACGCTTGTTGAGATCATAGAAGCAGAGTGAACGGTACAGCTAGAAATGCTATCTGGTACCTATGCCGGCAGATAAATTACGTTAAGAATAGCATCAATTGCCAAGGAATACAGGGACCGAAGGAGGCACTACTCCCAGCCGTTAGAAATGCCATAATGACGGAGAACATACAAAGAACATGCACCCGGTACATGACGCCGGACGGAGAAGATGCCGGGCTGAGGCCATTCTAAGGAGCCACAGTAGACCAGACGGGATCCTTTTTGTCGATGCAGGCAGGTACCACAAAAATACCTCGCGACAAGGACGTAGCATCTTACCTGCCTTCTCCATAGCGGTGCTGGATACCCACAACAACTTACGTGTCACAGCATCCACAAGAGTACAAATTTCAGAAGCGGCGGAAGACAATACGCCTGAAGAGCGCCGAGCAGCGAGACCCTACAATGCCGTTTTTCTAAAGAGAAAAACCCAGAACATCACATGCCACGTGCTCGCGATCCTACTTGGTCTTCTTTCGCGCCCGCTATTTCTTTTTTCTTGTTAACAGCAGTGTTAGAACGATTATCGTGTTTTATGTCGCTACGTCTTCAGCGAACCCTACTACGTTTGCACGTGGTCGTCTCGCCTGCATTGTAGACGCTACAATGCACATGAGGTTGTTAGTACTGATAAGACGCGATGCCTAGGCTCTCTTGAAAAACGAATGGCGCGAAGCGCAATGTCAGAGAATGTGGGGCAGGTGACGGCTCCTTTACAAAAGCGCCGTGGAATCACACGTGTGCTGCACGAAATCGGCTGCATTCTACCTATTGATGGCACTAGAATACGATCACCGGTGCAGAATGTTCGCTGTGCGCTCGCCTCAAGTTGCATATTGGCTGTAAAACATAGCACCTGTGCACATTTAAGACTTTGACGATCGCGTAGAATGTAACGCCATTTTGCAACACTTGGTAATAGCTTGCAAAAAACCTAGCAAATACGTAGCCAAGCTGCTACAACAAGCTAGGTGACCCCCAGCTCCGCAGTGACTCAGTCTCGCGCCACTAGCGCAAACTGCCGAGATATATATTCACAAGTTTATCGTGCTGGTTTCAGCTTTACCAACGCTGACCCTTCGCGTGGCCACACCCATGAAATCCATGCGCCGGTGCGACAGCGATCCCTCAAAATCTACTACATAAACACATGGCACGTAAACGAAGCTACTGTGTCGAGAAAAAAACGTTGGTTCACGCGTCAACGCATGAAGCATTGGTGATCGGGACGTTATAAAGAAAGCGGTGCGATGAGCTCCACTTCGTAGGGAAACTTGTTGACGCTTCTCTGTGGCAAAAACTTGGCCCGTATGGTGACATTGTCGTCCCACACAGCTGTGACATCGGACACATGTCCACTATTATAATGTGCAGCTCCTTCGCACACACTATCGCCGCAAAAGTAATTATCTGGGACGCGCACAAGCGGCAAATCGCACGCGCGCACTTCCGCGATGCTTGCAGTGGAATGAGGCGTCTGCTACGCGACCCACCACCGGTTCCAACGGCCGCCGCTACGCGGCTTTCAGTGGCGCCCCTATAGGCGCTGCGCATGGCGTATACCCACTGGGATTGTCGCCAATATCTTGAGTGTGTGAACATTCGGCAAGAGGGCTTTGTCGCATTCAGGTAAAGCGTCTGTCGCAGAGCGGTGAAGTTCCACCTCTTGCATGGCTTGCCATTTAGTTTTCCAGATTTCCCATTCACCTTTTAGCGTAGCGATATGCGCTGTTGTCATATGTCTGAAGTAAAAATCGAAGGCCGGCTGAACAGATTCAAATTTGCCCTTGCAGGCGTGCTTTGGCAACACAAATTGCAAGCTTTGCAGTGTTTTCCGATGGTTTGCAAAGCGCCGTTTGAGGGAAGCTTTCAGGTTATCTGTCTATGGAATGAACGTGGCTCGCCTGTAGTACACTTCCGCAGAACTACAAGTGCAGTTTACCCTGTTTGTTTACCTTGTGTACTCCTTCCGCCACGCGGGCGCCTGCCCCTACAACACAGGCGGTGGAAAAAAGGGTGGTGGGGTTCGCATATGTGCCAGGGGGATTGAACGGGTTAATGGGTCGTCGAAGCCGATGCTTTCCATACAAAAGTCCCGTTTTCCAAGCTTTCGGTTAGCTTCCGCCGTCCGTTCATGGAAAAACCGTGCGTCTGCGGCAAAGACGCGTGCGTTTTCCCACGCCGCGCAGCTATCAGTCAAACAAAGCACCTGAATGCTCCCTAAGTTGCCGCCACTACGCGGCTGTATAAATAACGCCCACAATATACCGTCTGCTAGCTCTGCAACAACAAAGACACCGCTCCTCTCGTTAAGAAAGACACATCAGGGAATCCACCGATGGGGTCAACGCTATCCTTTTCTGTATGTCCTGTCATGCTTTGCACTGTTCCTTGAAGCAATCCAACTACCAAGCGCCCTGACCGTAGATGACAATCCTCGTTTCACGCAATGTAGCCATGGTCGCTTTTACCCAGAAAACCCGACACAACCAACCAACCACCTTCATAAACTTAACTGATGCGACGTAGAAAATTCGCACGAAGTACGGGCAGATAACGTCGTTTTCTCTGGTTTCAAAGCCGTATGGCAACATTTTGTTCATTCTGGTAATTTCGTTTCCGACAAGCTTGTCTTACATATATTAAAATGTCCCGCGTTGCGAAGTTTTCTTTCTTTTTCCGCAATTACAAAGCAGTAACTGTTTCCGTTAATTGGTTTCAGTTGTATTAGGAAGATTGATACGGTTGTTGCTATCTTGGGAATGTTCGACTATCGGGTTGCGATCTGTTGCAAAGTTGCGGAGGTCATTCCTGTGCTGTCGAAATGTTTCTTTGGGGTTTTTAGTTTCGCCGATGTAGCTCGCATCGCATTTTTGTATACAGTGCCTTGGGCTCTCTCCTTCGGTGGACGGCCTTCGGCAATATGTAAGAACATGTGTTCGTAGCCTTGTGAGTCACTCGGATGCCTTCTTTTCTGAGAATACGGCGATGGTTTCGCTAACGCCTCGGACATAACGGAGAGCGTGGTGTTTCTGTTGTGGTGTTTATTCAGGAGCCGGACACTGAATTCTCGGTAAGTGTAGCTGTGCTTTTGGAACTGCATGAAGTGATTTCTGAATAAAGGTTCTTGTGTAGCTGTTCTTAGTGAGTTCCTTGACTTTCGTTTGTTTTTCATTTGTTAAAATGCGCACGGCGCTACTTGTACTTGTGCCTCTATACCCCTGCATTAATGGCTGACTTGAAGAATTTCGGGGGGGGGCCCGGGCCCCCCTGGGCCCCCCCTTGCCTACGTGCCTGCCTTGCCACACAAGAGAAATTTTGTAGCGGCCGTGGTTGTACTTTGTCCAATGAAAGCGCCATCACGACACCGCCAGATCAATACTTTCCGCAGCGACCTAGGTGCGAAGAATACCGAAGCGCTGATTGCCGAGGACAGGATTCTTCGCTCTACCGTTGCTAGATTACTGTACCACAGTAGCGAACCAAGAGTGCAGTGGAAGGAAGGACATGTTAATTTAAGAGTAATTTTGCTTGCTAAAAACCTTTCCTTTAACCGGACGTCAATTAGATGCAACTTGCAATTTGGTGCAGTGAAGATATAGGCGCGCCCGTTCCCTATATGACCAATAAAGTGACGGTGTGCCGGCAGAGCTTCCAGATCCTATCATCGCATCCCGGCTGAATGGGTAGTTCTTTTAACACAAAAGTGTTTTATGCCGGGGTCCACCAAGAAACCAGTGACGTACATCCGTAACGGAGGTGGATCTCCGAAAAAATGAACTTACATTTGCAATTATAAAGTTCCACCCAGCCTGACTCGATCCCACATTCACCGGGGATTTGACGAAAGGTGCTGGATGCTCTATGATACACCACCGCTACATTGGTCACACATGGAACAGTTGGGCTTTATCTGTTCACAGCAGTGGTTTACGAGTTGTATTTAACTGCCACTGCGGTTAAAGAAAAGGTGTTTAGTGCAGTGAACTACAGTGCTTTACAAGCAAAATTACTCTTAAATTAATATCGCCTCCCTTAAACTGCACTCTTGGATCATTTAGGTTCACTGCCGTGTTACCGCCATCTAGGAACGATAGATAGAGGGAACCAACTACCGGTGAAAATTTGTGCGAATTTTCACCGGTAGTCAGCCCTTCGGCAGTCTTCGCGCTTCGACCGCAGCGGAAGTTGGGGGCGTGGCCGCGTCGAGGCGTCGTGATGGTGCGTTCGTCGGGCATAGTGAGAACGCGGGCGCTACAAAATTTCTCCTGCCAGGCCAGGTGTGTTGAGTTGCGACGCGCACTGCTCGAGAAAGGCAGGGACGGCCGTCGACAAGCAAATGATTGGCATTTTGTTGTAGTGGGCTGCGTTCTCACAAAACGATCCGCTGACAACACGTTCGGTTTGGCTTGCAAAGTGTCAGCAGACGCTCATCGTTTATGGCAGGTTTGCGCAGAGCTGTGGCGCGTGCAATTCAGTGTTTCCGGAGCAATGTGAGTCGTTCGAGAACTTTCCCTCGTGTGCAACTGTCGAGGATCCCTGTGCCGTGTCGAGGTGCCGCTGATGTCTACGTGTAACGTGTTTGCATTTTAACAGCACGCAAACCATCTCCGGCCCCTTGATTCGCCAGATTGCTGCTTCTGCATTCCACAAGTTCGTGAAGACAGGTTTAACTTTCGTGGTATACCGATTCCTATGAAAGAGGAATCAATTACGTTTTTTTTATTGTAAATGTATGTTCAATTTTTTCAACGTCCACTTCCGTTACACAAGTACGTCGGTGATTTCTTTGTCCACCCCGGCAGAAAACGCATTCGTCGTAAAAATGAGCAGCTTGCGCTATGGGTGTAAAGCTGGACTGCGACAGAAGCTTCTGGCCAAGTTAGATTCTTTAGATGTCTACTCGCTCAACCAAGTCACATGATTTGTCACGTGACTAGCATGGTTTTCGCGGGAACATGTTACGTGATTTCGGTCAGATGTCTAGGATAAAGTTGCCTTGGTGGGTCGTGGACGGTTGCGGCGTCCTCTTTTCGTTCCTCACCCTACCGCGCTTTGCCACCTCTTGCTATACTTACTGCGCGTGACTGCACTACACTTCACCCTTCCATGCTATACAAGGCTATGCTTAGCCTTACCCTCTCCCCTCCTTCTCACCCTTACCTCTTGATATACTGTTTCATGGACCTACGCTATACTTCTCCCTCTACCCTCCTCGTTCCTTACCTGCTCACCTTCACTTCGCTTTCTCACTCCTTGCTGTATCATACAAGACATGCCTATACCATACTCCTCATCCTCACTTGCGTTTCCCACACATTTTTATACTACACTGTGGATGGCTATATGCCTATCCTGTGCTTCAACCACTTCCCTCTTCAAGCTCACTTTCCTTTCCCACCCCTTGCCTGTTTTACTGTAGAATATTATGCCGTGCTGTGCCCTGTTCCTTCCCTCGCCGGCTCCCTGCCCTTTTCCAACCCTTGTCATAGTATGCTGTAGGTTCCTGTGCTGTGCATCAACTGCTCCCCATCTCGTCACACTCACTTCCCTGTCCCACACCTCGCTTTATTATGCTATACAAGAGTACGCTTCACCCTTTTTCCCTCCTCCTCAAGCTCACTCATATTGAATAAAGACGTGCACGCGCACTTATTTCCTGATCGTGATACTTTTCTCCGGACGCCCCACAAGATTAGCGATGTCTTACACAGCTTTCCTCATATAGCCATATCTCGAGAACGCAGTGACATTTCATGTACCATGATATATCAAGCTATGTCTAAATTCAAGCAGGACATGATCAAAATATATTGAGCGTAACTGTTATGGTTTAACTCACGCTCCCTGTTAAAAAGGTGAGTCGACGGTCGAGCAACCAAATTTGAATGAAAATCCCAATATGTTTATAATTCACATAAACAAGCTTATAGCTGTTATGATTATGAGAGTTGGACACGACAATGACAAAACAATGACTGAAGATTGAATGCATTTAGCCAAGCACGCCATTGATACATAACAAAAGGGAAAGGATTGAAAGTTC
Source organism: Hyalomma asiaticum (assembly GCA_013339685.2). NCBI lineage: Eukaryota > Metazoa > Arthropoda > Arachnida > Ixodida > Ixodidae > Hyalomma > Hyalomma asiaticum. Next base: position 51,802,805 of record CM023491.1, read on the forward strand.
GAAGGAGGTCGAGATGGGTGTCAAGCGTGAGGTGTGGATCGAAGGGTGTGTTAATGGTGATGGTGTGCGAGCCATTCAAAGCTTTTGAATATTGGAACGTGCTTAGAATATAGTGAAACACTGATGAAAAAATGTCTGGCTTTCAGCGTTTATTCGAGCGTCAGCATGGGCGGTGCCTGTACAGGTAAGCTACGGCAGCACATGGGTGTCCATGGTGTGCAACGACAAGTGCGCATTAAATACAGCGCACCGTTGAAGTAGTAGTGACAGAGCCGCCGTATGTATCCTGCTCCTCGTCCTTCACCTAAAAAAGACAGGTGCCGTCGCTTGGCGGCAAATGCTAAGTTTTGTAGCAGCGAGGATGCTTAAACTAACAGTAAAATCTCTGTTGTGCCAATTGTAACAGGGAAGCTGTTCAATGTAGCCGTAATTTGTCAGCCATCATGCAAAACCACGTGACTTTGCGTTGCGTGATTTTGGAGCAATTATGTCACGTGACATTGCGTCACGTGATTTTGGGGAGAACATGTCACTTCAAACTTCGTTACCTGATCTTGGCGGGAACGTGTTAGGTGGCATTGCGTTATTGCGGCACTGCGGGCAAAAGCACGTCACGTCACCTTTCGATACGTAATTTTGGAGAAACATGTCAACTGACATTCCTCTACGTGGTTTTGGCGGGAACATGTCACGTGACAATGCGTCACGTGATTTTTAGGAAACACGTCCCGTGACATTTTGTTGCGTGATTTGGCGGAACACATAACGTGATGTTTCGTTAGGGAATTTTGGCAGCAACATGTCAAGGTACACGACGTTACGTGATTTTGTTGGAAACATGTTACGTGATATTGCATTACGTGATTTTTAGATTTTTAGAGGGACATATCACGTGACATCGCGTTACGGGATTTTGGGTGATCACGTGACCTGTTCCCGCCGTAACCACGTAACAAAACACCATGTGACATGTTTCCGCCGAAATCACATAACAAAATGTCACGTGATGTTTCCGTGACATATTTTTTCTTGATCGCCTTTCGTATTCTTTATCACCGGTCTTGTGTTGGAACAGCGTTTATTCCTTACACTACACGTACTTGGCTTTGATATTATATTTTCTTGACATGCTTACGTGGTAAATGAAGTATTGGTGCATAAAGCACACTTGTGTTTTATTATTCGATATTAGAAGCTTCATATCCATAACCGAAAAAACTGATATTCGTATATCAATAGCTATTGGTCATAGTGACGCTCATGATAAGACAATCTTCGACATGAACATGACTCGGAAAATAAAACTAATGGAACGAAACGCACAGATCGAAGAATGCGACATGAGATGTAGTCATGTTCATGACAAAGTTATCAGTACATGACATGGTGAGGAGTCAGGAAAGAAGACAAATTTAAAAGTGGTGCCACGCATTAAAGTACACAAACATTAAAGATGCATGATAAAAGCAGTCGTGATCCTAACTCATTATAAATAATTGACTGCAAAAATATTTATCACTCTAAATAGGTCTAATCTGTCGAGACATTGATGCTAAGATGCACTCAGGAGGTATTATAAAATTATTTAGTCATGATATTGACCCTGTTAAATGTACCTGGCTCAAAATACGTGGGGATTACTCAGACGGGATAGCCGGGACATAGGGTTTGTGAACCACGAGTGCTTGCGGTATGGTTAAAATTTGTAGGGCGTTCGTCGCTTCCGGTGTAGAGGAATGTTTCGAAATGTGAACGAGCCTGTAGTCCAGCGAAACCGAAGGCTCAATTCGAGCATACCTTCAACTGCTGCTGCCTTACGTCACAGGGCCCTCCTTGGCTTTCATTGACGTGCTTGAGTATCGAAAATTGGCGTGACAAGACACGAGGCATATGAATAATTCGAAAGAAATATTCCTTACATTCAATCTTCACGTCATTATACACATGACAAAGAGTCATCACGATGCCATGGGTATTGCTTCATTACCTTGCTATTAAACGAATGCTCATCATATGATGTGCGCTCATAATAAACGTTAGAGACCGCTGCAATACTGCTAATGACATGCGTTTCTTATAGGCCAAGAAATGGCTCGCTCAGCTCACACGACGTGTGTCGGGAAGCCACCGTGGTCGTTTAGTTAACATAGCTGGAATGTGCGTACATTAGGAACATGTAATTTTTCAAGACGTGACGGGCGATGAGTGTAATGTCAAGTCATTGCAGTAACTTGTTAATCTTGGCACATATCAACATGCATGGCATCATATAAACGTTACGACATGACGTATCAGTCATGTAATATTTGCAGTATTTGCTCGCTTAAGATCCACGCTGGTTAGCTAGATGAATAGTGTTGGCTAGAGTTGCCTCCTCTTGGTTAACTGCTGACTTTTGCATGCTAAGTTTCCCTTTGATGAGTAATATTGGCTGAAATGAGCGGAGAATGAGGGAGAAACAGCGCACACGCGACAAAACGTTCAGGTGACCCTGCGGCGACAAACAGCCATAGTCCGCATGGCCCAGAGGCATCTCTCCCGTTCGCTAATAAATAACAAAACGGCTCCTGGCTCGCTGGTTCGACAGTGCCGCTAGAAACTTCGTACAATGGTAAGCCATTATATTATGTCTATTATTTACGCGACAAATTTTGTTATATTGCACGAATACAGTAAATAGAACTTCATCTGGCTAGGTCGTCGCATCCTTTTTGAATAAACTATTAGTGACACCAAATGTTGATGAACAAGTCTCAATAATCAGTTAACCGGTTATATAAACCAGATGTCATGTATATCCGTTTCTCGACAGCCGGATAGTCGAATAACCGCTCTTTGAGATGCAGGCAGGATCCATTTCCTTACGGTTAAACTGGATAATTAATTTAGAAGATATTCGCAAGCACCGTGAATGATCTATGTGCTCGTTTTACGGTTAAACTGGATAATTAATTTAGAAGATATTCGCAAGCACCGTGAATGATCTATGTGCTCGTTAAACAACGTCGGAAGGTCGACATTTTCAGACCGCTCCAGAGCGGCGTGCTATGTAACCACATCGTCCTACTCGGAGGTAGAATGCATGAGTTAGTATTATTAATATCCCCACGGCATGGGCTCACCGCCAGGAGGTTGACAGAGTGAACGTGCTTCGCATGGGCTCCTGCTTCTTTCGTGAGTTATAACATTCCAACTCATTCAATTCTCGCGTGTTTGGCGTCGTCGAAATTATCGAGACAAGCGGCGTCAAAGCGTACCAGAATTTTACCGGTGCACTTTACAGAACGTTGAAATCTCGAAAGATGAACGCCATTGACAATTCGAACGCCGTTTTCCGACGGCGCTGCACGCGGGCCCTGAAAGCGTGACCGCTCAGCCTCGTGGGAATCGGAAACGGCGGGAACGGCAGGCACCAGAAGCAACGACATGGAAGAACGATAGTGACAACCCGAGGGTGGAAGGGAACAACGTGACGTTTCACGAGAATAGCGGCAAGACGCTGAGTCAAGCTGCCCCATGTTACCAAGCAATGAAGGCAAAGCAAAAAATCCGCGCATATCCACGGAGTGAATGATGATTAGTGGGCTAAGCTCCGGAGGTTCAGCGGTAAAAACCGTGAATCTTCCGTGAATCTTGCCCAGTACATCCTCAAAGAAGTGACAAACACTATGTGTCGCCATCAAGCGCTTTCCTATCACGCTAGAGCACGCAGCGAGCGCCTCCGCGCCATCTATTGATCAATTCACGTACTAGCTAAGCAGCACCGCAGCGCTCGGACGGACGGACAGACAGACAGACAGACGGACAGACAGACAGACTCTCATGCTACGCGTTCCCATGCATCTGAATGAAGCGAGCGCCGCGGCGCCATCACGCCATCTAGTGAGCACTTCATAAAACTACAGGTGGTTACATACTATGTACGGAGGAGGGAACGACCCACACCCTCAGGAGCTTCGCCCCTAAAAGCAACAAGGCAAGAACGGTGCACAGTGGACTCGGTCAGAACCATTGTGGAGGTCCAAACACGACGAGCCACTCGAAAGTGCAATCAAGCACGCAGGAGAATAACCATCAGCAACAGCAGCAAGGTCTAGGACACCGAATGCGGGGAGCAAGGTCTAGGAGACCACCTATGCGGTGTACGGCTCTACCGCTGCCGGATAGTGATTACAGGATGGTATACCAAGAACCGGCATGAAGGTTTGCAGCTGGCTGGATGAAAAAATCACCAAGGGAATCACAAGGGCAAGTCGTTCCACTGTATTGGGGAAGAACGAACCCACAAAATGTAGTGGGATGCTACCTAGCCAAGAGGTGCGAGCGCAGAGCTCGAGCTGTTGTTGCCGAGACTGACTGCAGGTACCGGACGCTGCTACTGGACGCGCTACTAACCGCTGCTACTGGACGGCAATAAAACCCCCTTCAAAGTGGTGGAGGTGCTGAGTCTTCAAATATGGAACTCCGTAGTCGGAAGCTGCCCATTGCCCCAACCATGCTTGGAGAAAACATTCAGCAAGCCCAGCCGTCCCAGCAATCCATGGCCCAATATCCGCCCGTCATCGCAACTGGCGCGCTGCACCAGCGCGCCAACGGAGCGGATGAAGGAGCGGATGAACGGAGCGGATGAACGGAGCGGATGAGCGGATGAACGGGATGAGCGGATGAACGGAGCGGATGAAGAGGATGTCAAAGACTGGTTGCCCACGTTCGAAAAGGTGAGCGGGCACAATAATTGGGACGACCCCTCAAAAATGCAGAATGTCCCCTTCTATCTAAAGAACGTTGCCAGCCTTTGGTTCCACAACCATGAATCCGACTTCACCACCTGGACTGCTTTTAAGAAGCGCTTTGCCGAGACCTTCGACCGTCCCGCAGTACGCAAGCTCCGTGCTGAACACCGCCTCCGCGGACGTGCGCAGCAACAGGGAGAAACTTTCACGAGCTACATAGAAGACGTCATCGACCTATGCAAGCGCCTCAACCCTTCCATGACTGAACAGGTGAAAGTCAGACACATACTGAAAGGCACAGACGACGATGCCTTTCAAATGTTGTTGGCAAAAGACCCACGAACTGTATCTGAACTGACCACCCTGTGCCAGAGCTTCGACGAACTGCGCAAACAACGCGTCTTAGCTCGGCGGCAGGCAACCCCAGAGGATTCTCTCGCCTCTTTGACTGTCGGCGGAGAAAGTACCACGCTACTGTATCAAATGAAGGAGTATGTGCGTGAAGAAATGGCTCGACAGTTATCCTGTTTATCGCATTTGCCACCCACGGAAACTCCTACGCATTGCTTGACGCCGACTATACGGCAGGTAATTCAGGACCAAGTCTCCAAAGCTTTGCCACCCAACCCTGCGCCGACACTGTCGCCGCGCCACTGACGTATGCGGCTGCTGCTGCAAAGCCACCGCGTCAAATGCCAGTGCTGCCCGCTGAACCTGTTCGACGTCCGACAACGCCAATTACTGGTGTGCATCCGTACTACGGAAATCCCTGGCGCACGCCTGACAACAAACCAATTTTTTACGCTTGCGAAATTCCAGGTCATGTTGCGAATGTGCAATTATGCGAATGTGACAATTCAAACGCAGTAGAAACAGAGCCTCATTATCGCAAGCATCGCAGACGAAGACTAGGCTCTGAGAATTGGTTCTATTACATACATCCAACTGCAGCAGTTCATATACGAGGTGACATCGTACTTCAAACCACTGCCGGGAGCGTTTCGTGGTGTTGTGCACAGCATCCCTGCTGGCGCAACTAAGGAACGACTGGCGGAACTTCTGGCGGCCAACAAGTGCGGCGTATTGTACGCGAGGCATGCTTGGCAGGTCAGCTGTTATCACCTTCCAAGGACCACACGTTCCTTTCTACGTCAAGGTAGCTAGCTCATTGGCGCGATGACACCCGTACAAATGTCCAGTACATTACTGCAAGGTATGCGGAGATATCAACCATCGCCAGGATATCTACCCAAACACTGATACGATTATCTGCAACCAGTGTGGTGTCCGAAACCAACAAGAAGATCATGAATGCCAATTACAGTGCATGTTATGGGCCCTTGTTCATGAGACGGAAAGCAAGAAGTGCGTAAATGACTCAAACCTGAGCCCCCTTTATGTTAGGGAAACATCTAATTCAACAGACATACAGCACTTGAACAATACGATGAAAACTGAAACCTGCTCATATCGAAAGCGAGGGATGCCAGCTGAGAGAGGTTATCTTTAGACGCTCTCACAGGTCTTTGCCACGCTCATGACACAAGTCCCGAACGAGATCAAGGTCACGGTCCGCGAACAAGTACATCGATACTCAATACACGAAAAGCGTCGAGCCGACTACGCAGTGAGGCCAGCAGATCACTTGGGCGGAGAATACAGCCAACACTCAGTCTACAGCGACTCAGTTTCCTGCTATGCTAAACCAAGAGCGATAGTCAAGGTACGAGGAATACCATTTGTGCCTTCAGAGGACAGAACGCCGACCATATTAAGTTGAACGAAAACTTGCTGAAACGCCTCGATGAAGAACAAAGTTGCCAGGAGGAAAGAGACAAGCGAGCTGAGATTAGAGAAGCCTTGGATAAAAAGGTTCGGAAACTTATGGAACAAATGCAAAAAACACACGGAATCGACCACTGCGACTTGCTCCAGAGAAACAACTCATCCTGTAGTTGACATCGAGAAGGAAATAGAGTTCAAGGTGCATAAGGCCCAAGCCGAAGATGAGGCCGAACTGCGAAACAATTTCTAGCTGAGATTCCTGGCTCGACACTCGGTAGCATAGGGAAATCTGTGGCATCTGCCGTCCAAGCCGCCTTGCAAACACCGAGACAGGAAATTGGTCACGTGGTTAACGAGCTCAACCAACGCATTTCCGTCCTCGAGAACGATAAGGAACAAGCAAGGAAGAAACCAAAATATGGCATCAGGGAAGCTCAGATTAATGATACTCCCGGTAGCAGACATGGCGAGTAAAACAAGAAAGGTTAAATAAGGTGCACAAACCCTTAAAAGTTAGCAGTCGAATGTAGATAAATCCGTAAATCGGAAGTGGCAAAATCTACTTCATCTCTGTACCATACATCAACCGGACGTCGTGGCACTACAGGAAACAGAAACAGATACTATAAAGATGCGTGTCTGTGAGACGCACATAGCAGATGGCAGGACACGTACGGCAACCCTGACAATCGATGAACAGATCGCTAAAAACGATGTAGAACAGAGAATGCCGCTGGAGCGAACGTTTCGACAAGTGGAATTTTCTTCGTCAGGACGGCCTCCCAATGAAACAATCCTCACAATGACCTGCCCAGCCATACAGGAAAACGCGGCCGACACAACAGCCACCCATTCGGGTTAAACGTTCGAATGTGATGCCCGTGCAGTGCGGCACGAAGACCCTACGCAGGCATTCATGAAGTACGTGTACGAACGGGCGCCAGGTACGGGGGAAGCCTTACCCCTTTAACCAGAGGGTGCCCGGCGGCATTATTCGAGCCACCTACCTCCCGTAGCCGAAGCGAACGCCCTGACCACATGGCTACAGCTACGGTCAGTCCTCACAAACACCACACGACGCATTAGGACTACATCAACCACTGAATCGAACATACTCTACTTGTGATAGTTCTGCCGAAGAAAACCTTTCAGGTAGTATACGTTATCAGTGTGTACATTGTGCCGAGGGACTGACTCACTGATCTGGGTCACTTCTTCAGAGAAGTAACGAAAGTCACCAAGGGCCAGAAACTGCTCGTGGTGGGTGTGTTTAACTGCCCACATGTTGTTTTGGGCTTCGGCACAACGAGGAAGAGCGGCATGGCCGTGCACAATGCGGCACAGCAGCATCAACTGACACTGTGTAACAATCCAGTCATACCAAATAGATTAGGCAAGAGCATCTCAAGGAACACCAGCCCAGATCTCAAGTTCTGCAGTGGCTTAACGTACGTTGAGAGGTGGAGGCTGGACGACACTATTGACAGTGATTATCTTATCATCGAGACCACAATCACGCATCACAGAACACATGTGCGAGTATGTCAAGCGAAAATTATGGACCGGAATCCTGGCCATCCCAGTAACATGGAAGACACAGAGGAATGGACGAAAAACCTAATGGATTCAGTCAGCAAATTCATTATGACCATCCAGTTAACTACGAACAACGCAGAAGTCGGCCCACATTTACTGCACCTCTCGGAGGCCAGACGAGGACTTCTTAATAAGACATGGAAAAACGAGAAGAGAAACCGTAAAGTTAAGATACGCACTGCTGCACTCTCGCGGCAGTTGGAGAATATTCAGAAAAATGGGGTGCCAGAAGTGAAAGCAAGTGTGCGGGCCTTTACGGGGCAACATTAGAAACCGGAAGACCTGAGTTATATTGAAGACTCTTCCGGACAAGACGGAGTTCAAGACAGTGGTCAGGCAACACATACAAATACTATTGCACAACGGTCCAGGCACGGAGAACGATCGAGGTACTGTAACTGCAAAATACCTTGGAGGTGAGCAACAAAGATCGGCTCAATTACTCGTCCGTCGGTGCTACAAGAGCAAACCTAATCCTGTACTCGTCCAACCTTTCACCATGGTGGAGATAGTGGCAGTGCTAAGCAATTTAACCGTAAACACAATGCCTGGTCGAGACAAAATTGTATGTTCGCCAAGTGTAGTGGGTCGGTGTGACAATGGACAGATTTGGTCGGAACAGTGGGAAGAAGAAGAAGAATAAAGAGATCGTGGGTAAGTGCCGTAATTCTTAAGGAACATCATCATCATCGTGCTTCGGATCTGTGCATGGCAGTCGTGGAATGTTACATTGGCGCTGCCTGTGACAGGATGCAAGCCCCTATTATGTGCTTAACGCTGAGCGTATCGACAGACGGAAACGGTCAGTCATATTTTTCAACTTGTGAAGTGGATGAAGATATCCAGTATGATTTACCTCAAAGCGTCACGACTCCCAAGCTTCGCGAGTTCATCGCCGAGAAGGCTGGAAAGACGCCGCAGGAGATTGATGACCAAGCATCAGTGAAGATAGCATTGAAGCATTCCGAATTTCATGAATATATCATGACGCCGCTGGTGCAGCTGAAGACAAGGACTTCACCAAGCAAAGCTGACTCTTCCATGGACTCATGCCTGTTAGAAATGCTTCGCTTGCAGCAGCAACACGCCGAGCGACAGCAGCAATTCATGCAAAATCTTCTGACAGTTATTCAAGCCCAACAGCGACACCAAAAGGAGATGGTGAAGCCCGACATCTTCGACGGAGAACGTTCAAGCCCAGAGAGTTGGATACCATTCTACGAACTAGCGTGTGAGGAGAACGCCTGGCATGAACCCTACGAGCGCATCAAGAACACGCGCCAGTTTCTCAGCGGACTTGCCAAGAAGTGGTACGACATACAATACGCTGGCCATATGACAGACACATGGGACCAGTGGAGAGCGAGCTTTTTGGCAGCCTTTGACGAAAACCCGGTTGAAAGGTGGGACCGAAGCTATTTCTTATAAATATCGCTCAGGGAAGCCACTAGAGTACTTTTACGAGAAAAGGCGGCTTCTTCACATGGCAAATGCAGAAATACCCGAGTCCGCAGTAGTGCCACTGATTGTTCACGGCTTACCTAAGAAACTGTAGAGGCAGGTGCAAGTAAAGTCGCCTAAAACCATCGAAGAGCTACTGGGATATTTCACAAACATCTGCACCGACTTTACACCACAGAATGTGCGTCGTACAGATCAGACGTTTCAAAGGGCACCATGGAGGTCTCGCGAGCTCGAAAATCATCATAGCAAGAATAGAGTCGTCAACCTAACGTCTGCTACCAGCAATGACACAGAACAAGCCGCCTCGCATTCAGAGGAAGCGGAACCAAAAAACTAATAAGAGAGGGTGTACAGTCCCACCTGCTGACAAAAATTGAGACCTTTTTCTAACGGCCCTTAACCTAGTTTATATTAAACTCAACATCAGTCGTGACGACGTTGATGCATTGGTTGACAGTGGTGCATCAGTATCTGTAATAAATCGGGACCTTGTCAAATATGATGAAATAATGAGAGGGAGACCGGTCCAGGTACAGAGTTTTGATGGGACAAGACAAATATAGGATGAATGGATGAAAGCAAATGTTTCTTATCAGGGCCGGAGGGTTAATGTCGACGCCCTTGTCGTGAAGGGATGCGATTATAAATTCTTTCTATCGAGACCGGATATGAAGACACTGAAGTTAAATCTTTATTGGAACGATGAAGTAACTGTGGCGCAAGAGACGTGCGCGTCCTTGAACATTGCGGACCACCTTGTTAAGTGTGAAAAAGACGCTCGTGAAAAATTTCCTGAACTTGTATGCCTAGGAAACTATCCACCGGCTACAACAAAATTTACTGTTCCCTTTGAGCTGAGAGACATTACGCCGGTAAGAAAAAAGCCGTTACAGCATGTCCCGTTTAAAAGAAACTGTGGTTAAAAACTGAAATCCAAAATATGTTAGATGCTGGAATAATACGGCCATCGGTACCTACCTTTGCCTCGCCTATTACTTTTGCGCCGAAAGAAGACGGATCTTTGCGACTGTGCACTGATTACCGGATCTTAAATAACCAAACAGACCTATTTCCTTTTCCAATGCCAAGCATTAATGAAATAATTGAAGAAACCGGAGGTTGCAAGATATTTTCTCGTATAGACCTCTGCAAATAATTTTGGCAGATTCCACTGGCAGAGAAATGTAAGATGTACACGGCCTTCGTCACACCATTTGACGTTTAAGAATACAATCGTTTGCCTTTCGGATGGAAAAACAGTGCGGCCTGGTTTCAGAAGATGATGAATAGTGTTCTCAAGCCATTCCTCGGATTATTCTGCAAAGTGTATGTAGACGAGATTATAGTCTACTCCAAGGATTAAATATCACACGCTGAGCACTTGACCTCTGTTTTGATGGCATTACGTGACGCCAAATTGAAAGTGAACTTTAAGAAAAGTGAATTTTTTAAACACAAGATTACATTCCTCGGACGCATTTTGGACGGATTCACAAAGAGCACGAAAGAAGGGTCCGTAGAACGTGTACGACGGATGAAGAAGCCAGACAATGTGCACGCAATCAGAGTTTTTCTTGGCCTCGCAGGACATTTTAGAAGTTATATAAAAGATTTTGCAGCACGAGCCAAGCCGTTAAATAACTTGCTCCGTAAAGACACAGATTTCATATGGACTGAAGAATGTGAGAAGGCGTACAAAGATTTGGTATTGGCCATATCCTCGGACCCGGTACTCACACTACCGGACTTCACTGTTCCATTTGAACTTACAACGGATGCATCGAACTACGGCGCAGGTGCTGTCCTGTGCCAACGAAGAGCCACAAGTGGAAGTGAAAGAAAAAAACACGTGGTTGGATATTACTCCGATACTTTCACGAAGTCGGAACAAAACTACAGCACGACTGAAAAGGAGGCATTGGCTGTTGGTGCTAGCAATCAGGTATTTCGATCGTACCTAGAAGGCACGAAATTCAAGCTGTTCACTGACCATCTGGCACTTGCTCATTTTCTGAATGGTTCTCAACCTAAAGGCCGAGTTGCTCGATGGATAAGTGAAATTCAACAGTTTGATTTCGAGATGGCACACAGAAGCGGACAAGAGTCGTCAGACGCTGATGCCCTTTCTCGACTTCCCATTGTCAGCAACGATGAGAGTGTGAACTTACTTAAAAAGTGGGAAGGCACCGAAGAGCTGATGTATGTAGACGGAAGGTTTTACGCACCTGAATACTCTGAGAACAAGACTTCTCGGCCTTTATCACGACAGTCCCGAGTCAGGAGGGCATGACGGCTTCTGGCGAACATACAACAAAATGAGGAGAAGGTTCACGTGGCCTGGCATGAAAAAATATATTGACGAGTACATTAGCTCATGCCGACAATGTCAAATGAACAAAGCGAAATACAAGCAGAAGACGGACAGCATGATTTTCCCACCTCATTCGAAGATACCATTCGAAACTGTGCATGTTGATTTCGCCGAACTGAAGAAAAAAAGCGAAGGAGTGAAGAATACGCAATCCTTTTTGGTGTGCATTGATGAGTGCTCAAGGATGCTAGCAGCGAAGCCAGGAAAAGAAAATGCTGCTGCTGTCATATCGCTCTTGAGCAGAGACATGTTTAAAGCAGTTAAATGTATTGTATCCGATAATGGACCAGCATTCAGAAGCCAGGCATTCGCAAGGTGGGCAAAAGAAAGAAACATTACCCTGAAGTTTACAGCCCCTTACCATCCATCGGCTAACGGACTAGCAGAGCGTGTCATCCGAGATGTAAAACAATATATAAGTATGTACCCAGGGTTCCCAGGAGGGTGGAAGTGTTGCCTTCAAGCAGCTGTGTCCCCCCACAACAGATCGCGTACAAGTACTCTTGGATGCAGCCCTCAATACGCCGCTTTCGGAGAGCCTGCCTATTTACCTGCGGACGACATACTTGGCATATCAGAGAAGCTGCACTTGAAGGAAACGAAGAAAGGGGAAGAACAGCAGAAGAAGCACAGGGAAGCGATGAAGAGAGCTTTTGACAAACGTCATAACACAAGTATTCCCGCAATAGCCCTAGGTGATATGGTTCTGGTGAGGAAAGGTTATGGCGTTCCGAACACAAAACTTGTAGGGCTGTTTAAAGTGGTAAAATTGGCCACAAAAGAAGGAGTGCTGAAGACCATCGGCTACACGACGGAAAACGGTGCAATGGAAATAGCAGCCATTTCCAACGTCATCCCTTATCTGGAGCGGAGGGATGAAACAAAGCCCGGGAGAGTGTAGTGGGTCGGTGTGACAATGGGCAGATTTGGTGGGAACAGGGGGAAGAAAAAGAAGAAGAATAAAGAGATCGTGCTTCGGATCTGTGCATGGCAGTCGTGGAATGTTACATTATGTTTATTACTTACGCGATAAATTTTGTTATATTGCACGAATACAGTAAACGGAACTTCATCGGGATAGGTCGTCGTATCCTCTTTGAATAATCTATTAGCGACGTTAAATATTGATGAAAAAGTCTGAATAATCGGTTAACCGGTTATATAAAATGGATGTTTTAGATATCCGCTTTCTCGCAGCCGTATAGTCGAATAACCGCTCCTTGGGATGCAGACAGGATCCACCTCCTTACGGTTGAACCGGATAATCAGTTTAACAGATATTCGCAAGCAGTAGTGACCCGTTGTAACCCAGATGCCGCGATCGCATGTCGATGAAGGCGTAACTGTGGAAGGCCGTTGAGAGCCTATGTGCTCGTTAAACAGCACCGGAAGGTCGACATTTTGAGACCGCTCCACAACGTCATGCTATGTAACCACATCGTGCTACTCGGACGTAGAATACATGAGTTGTTATTATAATTAATTTCCCCAAGGCATGGACTCGGCACCTGGGGGCTGACCGGAGTGAATGAGCTTCGCATGGGCCTGTGCTTCTTTCGTGAGTTATAAGATTTCAACTCATTCAATTCTCGTGTGTTTTGTGTCGCGAAAATTATCAAGACAGGCGGCATCAACGCGCATCGGAATTTTACCTGTGCTTTTTTGAAAACGTTCAAATATCGAACGATGAACGCCATTGATCATTCGAACGCTGTTTTCTGACGGCGCTGCACGCGGGCCCTGAGAGTGTAACCGCTCGGCCTCGTGGGAATCGGAAGTGGCGGGAACGGCAGGTACGAGTTACAACGACGGGGAAGTAGAGAACGATAGTGACAACCCGAAGGTGGAAGGGTTGTCACTATCGAGCCTGGAGGTGCAAACACGACGAGCCACTCGAAAGTGCAAGCAAGCATGCAGGACAATAACAATTAGCAACAGCAGCAAGGTCGAGGAGACCGAAGAAACGGCAGACCACCTATGCGGCGTATGGCTCCACCGCTGCCGGATAGTGATTACAGGGTGGCATACCAAAACAGGGATGAATGTTTGCGGCTTGCTGGATGAAAAAAATCACCCAGGGAATCGCAAGGACAAGTGGTTCTACTTTCAAAAAATTTTGTGCGAATGTGACAATTCAAACGCTGTGGAAAGAGAACCTCATTATCGCAGGTACCGCAGACGAAGACTATACTCTGAGGCTTGGTTCTATTGCCAACATCCAACTGGGACTGTTCACATACGAGGTGACATCGTACTTCAAACCACTGCCGGGAGCATTTCGTGGGGTCGTGCAGGGCGTCACTGCTGGCGCCATCGAGGAACGACTGGTGGAACTTCTGGTGGCCAACAAGTGCAGCATCTTGCACGCGAGGATGCTCGTCAAGTCTACTTCAGCAGTTATCACCTTCCGAGAACCAGACGTTCCTTTCTACATCAAGGTGGCTAGCTCATTTCCCCGATGCCACCCATACCGACGTCCAGTACATTACTGCAAGGTATGCGGAGATATCAGCCATCTCCAGGATATCAGCCCAAATTCTGATACGAATATCTGCAGTGTGGTGGGAAAAACTAACAAGAAGGTCATGAATGCCAATTACAGTGCAAGTTATGGGGCCTTGCTCATGAGACGGAAAGCAAGGAGTGCGAAAGACGACTCAAACCATGCCTGCGCCCCCTTCATGTTAGGGAAACATGTAATTCAAGAGACATACAGCACTTCAAAAATACGGTGAAAAGCGAAAATTGCGTATATCGAAAGCGAGGGATGTCAGCTGAGAGATGTCTTTAGACCCTCTCACAGGTCTTTGCCACGCTCATGCCCCGGTCCCGAAGGAGATCAAGGCGATGTTCCGCGAAGAAGCGGATCAAGAGTGAATACACGAAAAGCGCCGAGCCGACTACGAATTAAGAGCAGCAGATCACTTGGGTGGAGAATACAGCCAACACTCCGTCTACAGCGACTCATTTTCCTACAATGCTAAACCAAGAGCGAAATTCAAGGTACGAGGATATCATTTCTGCCTTTAGAAGACAGAACGCCGACCATATGAAGGTGAACGAAAACTTGCTGAAACCCCTCGACGAAGAACATACGTGCCAGGACAAAAGAGACAAGCGGGCTAAGATTAGAGAACAAGCCCCGGAGAAAAAGATACAGAAACTTCTGGAAAAATGCAATAACACACGGAATCGACAGCAACTGCGACGTTCCCCACAGAACCAACTCATCCCGTAGTTGACAACGAGGAGGAAAGAGAGTTCAAGGTGCATAAGGCCAGAGCCGAAGATAAGGTTGAAGTGCGAAACGAGTTCTAGACCAACCTGGCTGAGGCACTCAATAGCATAGGGAAATCTGTGGCATCTACCGTCCAAGCCGCCTTGCAAACACCGAGGTAGGAAATTGGTCACGTGGCTAACGAGCTCAACCAAAAGATTTCCGTCCTCGAGAAGGATAATGAACAAGCAAGGAAGAAACCACAATATTCCAGTAGGGAAGTCCTGATTAAAGATACTGTCGGTAGCTGACATGACCAGTAAAACAAGGAAGATTAAATAAGCTGCGCAAGCCCTAAAAGTTGGCAGTGGAATTGTAGATAGATCCCTAAATCGGAAGCGGCAAAAGCTACTTCATCTGTGTACTATACATCAACCGGACGTTGTGGCGCTACAGGAAAGAGAAACAGATATCATAAAGATGCGTGGCTATGCGACACACATAGCACACGTCAGGACACGTACGGAAATCCTCACATTCGATGAACAGATCGCTATAAACGATGTAGAACAGGGAATGTCGCTGGAGCGAACGTTTCGACAAGTGGAGTTTTCTTCGTCAGGACGGCCTCACAATAAAAGAATCCTCACAATCAAACCCCACACGACACAGCAGCACTACATTAACCACAAAATCAAACATACTTTACTTGAGAGAGTTCTGCCGAAGAAAACATTTCAGGTCCTATACGTTCTCAATGTGTACAGTGCGCCGAGGGACTGACTCACTGATCTGGATCACTTCTCCAGAGAAGTAACGAAAATCACCAAGGGCGAGAAACTGCTTGTGGTGGGTGATTTTAACTGTCCACCAACTAATGCTGTGTAACTGTGATGTGTGATGTGCGCGGTTCAAAAAGTGCGCTTGAAAAACAAAAGAAGTGACGCAAGGGAAAAGAAGGCAACGAGAGAAGACGCTCGCGGACCGGCAGGACGGCATATGAAAGACGATGACGATGAAGAACAAAAGGCGTGGCGCTAGAAAAATAAAATAAAATGAAGCAACCAATCAGCAACACCCACGACGTTGGCGTCCCCAACAGCGAATAACTGAAGAACACGAAAACGCAGCAGCCGCCAATCAGAACAACGAAGCCACGAGCTTGCGTTGGAGGCTTGCACCGTACGCGTTTTACGACTGCTTTCGAACGCCAGCTCACTGCAACCTCCCGCTCACGGTCCTGCGTCCTGTGTTCTCAAGGCTGCCGCTTCTTCGTAGCCGTCCTGTCCTGGTCGTCCAACCGTGTCTTGGCGCATCCTCCTGGGGGTGCGGCCAAACTGCGCGGTGCTGATCTAGGCTCCTTAGCCTGATGTCTGTTTCGTCTCCCGGCCAGGCGAACCCTGCCTGGTCGGCTTCCCTTGCACCTAATGATTTGCCAATCGATCTCTTTCTGCGCAGCGGTCTGAACAGCGTTCCTGTGGCTCTGGTACCGACCAATGGAGAGACAATTCGAATGAAAAATCCCAAACTGATTCAGGAAGAGCTCCGGACCGCTACTCCCCATTACCAGCAGATCACTGAGGTGCGACAATTCGGACGTGGAGGTATTCTGTGCTGTTCGCCAGACCAGGCCTGTATATCTGACCTGCTAAAGTGCTCAACTTTCGCTTCCCATCCGGTGAGTTGTTTCGTTCCTCCCCACTTAGCATGCGTAAAGGGGCTGGTTCGTGGGGTGGACTCGAGCCTTACACCATCAGAGATACTGGATATGTTTTCAGTGGCAGGAGCTATTTCAGTCTACCGATGCTCTCGTTCCGTCGAAAACAGTAAGATCCCCACGGAATCGGTCATTGTCACATTTGCCGGCATTACTTGCCCTACAGAAATCAAGGTGTGGCCTCTCATTTACCGGGTTGAATCGTTGTCTCCTCGCCCTTTACAGTGCATTAAATGTTGGAGATACGGGCATAGCATTAAGGGCTGCAGATCAGGCGTGAGATGTAGAGCCTGGGGTGAAGCGCATGACTTTAACGTTTGTTCAACACAGGAAGTGCGTTGTTGTTTATGCAGTGGAGCCCACGCGGCCGATAATGGAGACTGCTCTGCGAGAGCTTATGAACTTCAAATTCTAGAAATTATCGATCAGAGGCGATGTTCACGACGCGAGGCCCGCGCTGTCCTTGCTGAGCGACCTCGTGGGTATGCTAGTGCTGCGAATCGTTTCTCTCAGGGGATAGACTCATCATTGTCAGATGCTATTGCCTCAGCGGTAGAGAAGTCAATGAAGAAGGCGATGGAGAACCTTTTTGTGAGTTTGACAGAATCGTTAGCGCAAATGGTAAATGCACAGATGAGTCAACTGCTGCAGACCATCACTCGGACGACTGAGGCGATCCCAGATATGCCAGTTTTACCACCTTCAGAGGTCAGCCATAGCGAGCTACCACAACCTGGCCCATCAAAAACCAATTTAAAGAAAATAATCCCTGTCGAACGGGAACAAGGTTGGAGCTCAGACTCTGGATCTCTCGATTCGCAAATGGACTTTGATTTTAGGACCATGAAGCGCCGTGCGTCCCCAGAATCTCAGGGTCTTTCAGTGAGGCCCAAGCCAAAAACTAAAAAATGCCAAAAAGAAATCACTTCGAAAAAATCATTCCTGAAAGACAGCATATTGGAGAAAGCAGTTATTTCTGCTGGTATCTCAGCAAAATAGGTCTTAAAATATTTCAGTGGAATTGTCGTTCAATATTTTCAGCAGCTTCTGATCTATTCTACCTCTGTGCTCAGCACTGCCCTGATATTATAATCTTACAAGAAACGTGGCTCTCAACAGACAGGAGTTTTAGACTAAAAAATTACCGCACATTTCGTTTAGACCGTCCCTCTCGCGGTGGTGGTTTAGCAGTCTTTATTTCATCCAAAATTGCTCACCGGGCTAAAATTATGTATCAGACAACTACTCCAGACAGTGAAATACTAGCTGTAGACATTTCACTCCCGGGATTTCAGCCGTTCTCGTTAATTAACGTGTATTTCCCATCCGGTGTTCATAATAGTAATGCGCTAGACTCGGTGGTCTCGCACTGCAGGAAGGATATGCTACTGGCTGGAGATTTCAACGCTCACCATATTTCGTGGGGCTACAGAACAGATCTGAGCGGGAAACGGTTGTGGGATTGGGCTGCGAAGAATAATCTAACATGTGTTAACTCAAGAACACCAACTTTTATTGGGAACCGGACATTGTCAGCGATTGACCTTACGTTCTGCAGTGCCGGTCTTTCTATATCATCGTGGAGTGCTGTCTATTCAGGTACCAGTAGTGATCATCTTCCTATAATTTTCGAACTAATTTGCCCTATGATCTCGTTGAATAGACGCAGCGTCACTCATGTCAATATAAATGTCTTTGAAAAGCTTTTATGCAGAGCTCTAACTAATCAGTTAGATGGCGATGAGGAGCAGACCGCATTAAACCTCAATTCAGTGGTGAAAGATTCCTTAAAGGAATCCACGTTTTCCATTCAGGTCTCGAAAGTGGACTCTGCTAATCCTTGGTGGACACCTGAATGCTCACGGGATTACAGATTAAGAAAAGCAGCCTTGAGAAAATTACTTTATAACCAATGCCCTCGGAATTGGAATGATTATAAATACGCGGCTGGAACGTTCAGGCGTACAGTCGCCAAGGCGAAGGATAACTATGATAGTCAGCGATTTGAATTCTTATCAAAGTCAGACAATAGAAAAAAGCTTTTTAAATTTCTTAGGACTAAGAAAGCAATTCCGGCTTTGATCAATGTCGATTCAGTTGTCCCTACGCCAAGAGAGTTGGCTAATCTGCTCGAAGAAATAGCTAAAGGGCTTGAAACCCGTTTTGCTTCAACTTTGACCACTCACGCCCACGTTCCTGCCCGCGGTGATGACTTTGATGAAGTCACAGCTTCGGAATTAGCTGGTTTAATAAGAGTGTTGCCCAATTCTGCGCCAGGACCTGATGGCATCACTACATCATTATTAAAAACAATACATAAAGTACTGCCCCAGGGCCTCCTTGCACTTGTTAACCACTCGATTAGGAATTCATGGATCCCCCCTGACTGGAGAGTTGCTAAAATAATTCCATTATTAAAAAAACAGGGTGCAGGATATACATTAGATAACATTAGACCAATAGCTCTTACATCTAATCTAGTGAAACTCATCGAAAGAATCCTCTACAGCCGGATGGATAATTGGTTAATTGAGAACACGATTTTGAGCCCATACCAAATTGGTTTTAGGCGTGGCTGCTCCATCTGGTGTGCTCATGTAGACCTAGAAAGCCGAATACAGCTTGCTCGATATCACAAACAATATGCCGCTCTTGTGACTCTTGATATCACAAAAGCTTATGACAGTGTTGAACACTCTAATATAATCAGTTCACTTCATACCGCAGGACTACCACAGTATTTTATATCATGGATATACCCTTTCTTAGAGGGCAGAGAGTTTTACTGCTGGCAACAGGGTTTGTCGTCATTAAAATATCAACAATCTAGAGGCCTCCCCCAAGGGTCGGTGTTGTCCCCATTACTTTTTAATATACTCTTGCGCTCAATCCCTATCCAAGAGGATGTACAGGTATACGTATATGCCGACGACATCGCATTTTTTGCGGCAGAAAACGATATTCATACACTGTATCAAACTCTGCAGGCGTACATGGACAGGCTTGAGACGTGGCTGGAGGGAATTAACTTATCCTTAAACATCGGGAAAAGTGCGCTTATAGTTTTTCACCAAAGTGTTCCGGTGCATATCGCGTTGTCGTATAAACAAAACATTATTCCGCAAGTTGACTCGCTAATGTATTTAGGGGTCACTTACAATGAAAAACTGAACTGGAGTCAACACATCGAAAATATAGCAGCTAAGGGAGCTCGTGCGTTGGGGATTCTTCGTCGGCTCAGCTCCATTCGTTCCGGGCTTCGTCGTGACGTCCTCATTATGGTTTACTGCATGTATATCCGACCGATACTTGAGTTTGGCTGCGTCTTGTTTTCTGGGGCACCTGCTTACAAAATCAGGCCATTGGTACTTCTAGAACGCGAGGCATTACGTTTATGCCTTGGGCTCCCGAAATTTGTCGCAATCAGTGTATTATATCAGGAATCACGCCTTCCTTCTCTTGATAAAAGGTTCCATGTCCTAACAGTGCGAACATTTCTAAAAATTTATGCATCTCCCCAGAGGAGGTCTCAATATATTTTTATTAATCAATCGGCCACATTTTTTACCCAGCATTGGTCTAGATTACGTTGCCCCCAAGTCGTTTTTGCGCAGTCACTCTTGGATCCGTTACAAGTGCACCTAAGTGAAGTTGTCGTGCTAAATGACACGGTGCAAGCAATTGCAATTGAATTTGATAATATATTCCCAAGTAACGCTAAACACCTGTCTCACTCTTACCTCAATGGCCTCTTAGAAGATCACCTGGCTCAGATAGACACAAAAATCGTGATAGCGACTGATGCGTCAGTCTGGGAAGAGAAGGCAGCTGTTGGTATTGTGTCCTCATCTCTGAATTGGTCCTTCTCAATTCGTTTACCGGACTTCACGCCCATTTTCCAAGCGGAACTATTGGCAATCGTCTTAGCTGTACGAAAATTGCCCCAGTCCTTCTCATCAGTCGCCGTTCTAACTGACTGTTTGTCCGTGTGTACATCTCTCAGCGCGCCTAATTTATCAAGTGCACTAGAAGCATTCTACTCTCTTCTGCCCAGACATTTACGCCTCATTCGGTTGATATGGGTGCCTGGGCACAAAGGTATAACACTCAATGAATATGCGGACGCGCTCGCAGTGTCAGGTCTAAATGGCCCGGTAATTTCTGTGTTGCCGACTTCGGCGTTTGTTACAGCTGCGCGCTTCTCAAAATATACTACCAGCAATAATTTTAAGAAATCTGCACTAGCCAACACTGACTTCGGACACTTGGCTTATCCATGGAAAAATAGATGGTGCGAAACTAGAAGAGCAGAAGTCTCAATCACTAAATTACGATGCCGAGTCCCCCCACTGAACTTTTACATGTACAGGTCTGGTTTGGCTCAATCACCGTTGTGTCTGCATTGTGATGAGGATGAGTCTCTGGAGCACTTCTTCATGTCATGTCGAAGATTCAACATCCCACGGAAAAGGTTTCTGGAAATACCCTTAAGAAACATGGGTTTAAATTTGTCTCTTCCAGTAGTGCTCTCTCTTGGTGCGACTATCCTCGGATTTAGTCACAGGAACGTGTGCAAGGCCGTATGCGATTTTCTTCGTGAGACAAAAAGAATTAAATGTTGATCTGCTCAGTTCATTATTTTTTTTTTCTATCATGATCTCAGTACGTGAGAACCAATCTCCATAGCGTTCGCTTCTCTTTTATAATTATATGCCTTCAGACTTCGCAGAAAACTATTCCTTTAACCTAAATTTGATTATCATATTCGTACTACAATTCTTTTTTTTGTATTTTATTAGGAGTTCTCTCCCACACAAATTTCTTTTCCGGTTCATGGCCGATCCCCCAGAGTGGGTTGCGCCAAGATACCCAAGGACCAACCAACCAACCAGATTCTTCGGGGGTCCCACGAAAGAGTTTCAGGCAGGGGAGTTCGAGGAAGGCAGCGGATCGTCCACCGGGCCGGGCGTTGAAGACGGCAGTCGGGTTCCGGACCCGAGCCACCAGGGCTTCACCGGACCGGGACCTCCTGCTGACCTGATCACAGCCATCGGAACCCCAGTGGCTCGCAAGCTCCAGGCAAGAACTTGGTGAACTCCTGTGCCCGTAGGCATAGCTGGAACAGTCGGGCTACGGGTCCGACTTCCACGCCGAGACGCCTGGCCGGGATGCTGCTACCACCTCATCGAGCCGCCTAGCCGCCCACGTCCTCCGTCGCAACGAGACATCCGTCGTCATCTTCCCGAGCCGACTGCACTTCGCTCACT
Organism: Hyalomma asiaticum; assembly: GCA_013339685.2. Classification (NCBI taxonomy): domain Eukaryota; kingdom Metazoa; phylum Arthropoda; class Arachnida; order Ixodida; family Ixodidae; genus Hyalomma; species Hyalomma asiaticum. The sequence continues at coordinate 51,824,955 of CM023491.1, forward strand.
CGTTCTTCGTGAAGCTCATCGACGATTTGGTGAGCCGTCCACTTCGCCCGCGTCACCTTCGCGTATCACTATCGGACCCTTAGAATTTAAATAGCCAGGACTCGCGTAGGACTTATAGAGACTTATTAGAAATCCACTCAATTCTGTTATGCTTTCGTATCTCTTTCGAGTGCTTGTCGTTTATTTTCTCTTTTGTTATTAGTTTACATTAAAAAACTTGTGTGTGTGTGTCTTGTGTGAAGAACGGCTTTGTCCTCGATTAGACTCTCGGAGGCTTCGCCTGAGAGTCGTCCGAAAACGAACCTATAAAAGAACCTGCTTAAAATATCATCACAGTAACAATCCGGTCATACCAACTAGATTAGGCAGAGAGCATCTCAAGGGACACCAGCCCAGATCTCAAGTTCTGCAGTGGCTTAATGTACGTTGTGAGGAGGAGGCTGGACGAAACTATTGGCAGTGATGATCTTATCATCGAGACTACACTCACACATCACAGAACACATGTGCGAGTATGTGAAGCGAAAATTATGGATTGGCCAGCTTTCCCGAAAGCTGGCCATCCCAGTAACATCGAAGACACAGAGGAATGGACGAAAAACCTAATGGATTCAGTCAGCAAATTCATTATGACCATCCAGTTAACTACGAACAACGCAGAAGTCGACCCACATTTACTGCACCTCTCGGAGGCCAGACGAGGACTTCTTAATAAGACATGGAAAAAGGAGAAGAGAAACCGTAAACTTAAGATACGCACTGCTGCACTCTCGCGGCGGTTGGAGAATATTCAGAAAAATGGGGTGCCAGAATTGAAAGCAAGTGTGCGAGCCTTTACGGGGCAACATTAGCAACCGGAAGACCTGAGTTATATTGAAGACTCTTCTGGACAAGACGGAGTTGAAGACATTGGTCAGGCAACACATACAAAGACTACTGCACAACTGTCCAGCACGGAGAACGAGGTACTCGAGGAAGTAACTGCAAAATACCTTGGAGTTGAGCAGCAAAGATTGGCTCAGTTACTCGTCCGTCAATACTGCAAGGGCAAAGCTAATCCTGTACTCGTCAACCTTTTACCATGTTGGAGATAGTGGCAGTGCTAAGCAATTTAACCGGAAACACAATGCCTGGTCGAGACAAAATTAACAAGACGCTCGAGAACCTCGACAACTACGCCACAGAGAGCTTATTACAGTTCCTCAATAACTGTTGGACGACGGGCTGTATACTGCCCTTTTTGAAGCCTGCGGACATTACAATAATTCCAAAAGCTGGAAAACCCTATCAGTATACAGAATCTCCGCCCAATATCCCTACTTCTCGTGCTGACGCACTTTTCTAGCACCTGGTGCACAATCGCCTCTGTCGCTACCAAGATAAAGAGAAGCACAATATTTGGTTTCATATCTCAGCCTCTAACCAGGATATCTTGCTTTAGCTCAAAGAAGTCATCGACAGCCTCAGCTCGATCCATAAAAGTGCTGTCCTGGTACTAGATGTAAAAGGTGCGTTCGGCAACGTTTCCCATGAAGCCGTGCTAAAGAGCTTGCAAGGAACCGGCGGTGGACATATAACGTATGACTATGTCCGGGACTGTTTGACAGCTAGAACGGCCACCATAGGCCTGCGGAAGCTCACGCCAGATGTAATCAAAGAGGGACCCCTCAGGGATTGATTATATCCGCGTCGCTCTTCAATGTAGCGATCAGGGGACTACCTAACATTTTAAATAGCATCACGGGTATCCGACTTATCAATATGCGCAGGCGACTGACCTCATGGACTTGCACGGGATATGCGGGTGCACGACAATATGCTTTGCAAGAAGCCATCCCAAGACTGGCCACCACTTACACAGCTGTGGTCTTTCATGTGCCAGAAATGCCCGAACATTTAATACTGAAAAGAAGGACTAGAGGATGACCTCCAAAGAGAAACCAGATCCGATTTTAACCTTAAATTAAGTTTATACCTAAGGTGGACGTTCTCCGTATCGTCGGCGTCATTTTTCAGAGAGAATTTGCCGGTCTTGCTACTGTTCAAAAGCTCAAGCAGACAGTGACTCAAGTCACACATCTAGTGCAGAGGGTAACGAAGCATGGCCTGAAGGAGCAAGACACGCTCAGCCTAATTCAAGCAATGATAATAAGCAGACTCAACAACGGCACGCCATACCTAGGTCTCAATAACAGCGAAAGGGACAAACTCAACACGCTCATAAGGAAGACTTACAAGCTTGCACTGGGACTGCCCCCTGCGACGTCCACAGAAAAGCTACTGCAGCTCGGCATTGATATTACATGGGAGGAATTAGTCGAGGCCCACAAAACAAGTGAGGTAGAGTTACTCAAGCTTACAAGTACGTGCAGAGACACGTTACGAAGGTTGGGATGCCCAGTCGAAGGCAAATGCAGCAGCAAACAACGCATCCCTCGGCCCAGGAGAAGATCATGGTTGCCAAGATACCAAGAATCATGCACCCCGCGCGCCACAAAGAAAGAAGGCAAGAGAGGGCAAAGGGTCTACGCAAAGACTACGAAGGCCCAGGAAAGGGTGAAGTCCGCTACACCGAAGCGGCCAAGTACATGAATTCAGCGGGCTGCGCTGTCAGTGTGGTAAATAGCCAAGGAGAAGAGATATTCGCGGCCCCTGTAAAAACAACAGACACTGAGGAAACGGCGATAGCCCTGGCAACCACAACAGGCAAAGACACTGATGATTGTATCACCGTTATTACGGACTCGCAAACAGCATGCCGAAACTACCAAATGGCCCGTATTTGAAAACAAGCATTGGATAATCTGAAAAAGCAGGAAACAAGTTAAGATATGTACATTGCCTGGGCACCTGGGCATGAATCTCTGGCGGCTAATTTAGCGGCTCATGCCCCGCTGCCCGAGATCACATTGTCCAGGTTATCCCACCAGATCCTCATTCCCTTGTCGAACCTGGTGTAAGCATCCGTAAAAGGTACGGAAGCATTCTAAGCTACTAAAACTAGGCAGAAGGACTCACCTCACCGCGCACCCCAATTTCACAAGAGGAGACAGTGTTGCTGCGGAGATTCCAGGCCAGCAGGTTCCCTCACGGAACACTCCTGCACCCCATGTATCCCTCGAGCTACTGACCTAACTGTACCTCATGTTCTGCAGCAAATACCGCATATCATATGGTGTAGGAATGTGCAGCTAACCCGTCGATAGCACCTGTCACTGTACCAAACAACGAGCAGTGGGAAGACCAACTGAGAAGCACAAGGCTCCAAGAGCAGCGAAGTCTGGTGAACAGAGCCCAGACGCACGGCATACTGGACTGCCGCTCATCTTGTACGAGTATGCCCGTCGGATCCTCCTTCAAATAAAGTTTATGCCTTCCCGAGGCGTACAGTACCATCGAGAAGGCTTTGCATGAGCTTGTCGGTATGCTTCAATGAGTACTCAACCAGTGCAAAATTTGTTTATGGTTGCAAGTGGTGCGGCACCGTTTAACATGCATCACGCAAATCTTTGCTTTCTTTGTTGAAATCTGTTAAATCGTGCACGTGTGACTTGACGTGGCTGAAGTGCTTAGATTGAGTACCGGCTCGCGAGACTGCCTGGCTTTGAAGTCTCCGTAACGGGGCCATTTCGGTGTTTTTTCTGCCATATTCTGATATCACTGCTGTCCGATGGTACTAATAGTCCAGGAGCAGGCAGGGTGACGCTTAGTTGGCTCACAACTCACCAATAATCTTTAAAAACCGAAACGGGTAACTGCATCATGCAGCGTATGCGATTACGTCGTAGCCTCCCCGCGAACACAGATATGAAGCTGGTGCCCGAAAAAATGGAATGATTTCGGGGGTTTTACGTCCTAAAACCAGATGTGATTACGAGATACAACGTAGTAGAGGGGTCCGGAAATATTAATCACCTGGGGTTCCCTAACGTGCACTGACATCGAACAGTAAACAGGCCGCACATTCGCCTCCATCTGTGCCCGAAAAATGAAAGCGGCGATGTGATATATTGGGTTGTGCCAGCTTTTCTGAACTTGACAGCGGCGGTTTGAGTGCTGAAGTGTCACCGTTTTGCTCTTGACCGCCCGCATGCTAGGGTAGACAATGTTGAAGGTAATGACGGCAAAAACACAGGACTGCCCGCGTGGGAATCCCGCAAAAAGAATATTACAATTCATTTTCAGGAAAACCAAATGACTTGCAACGGCTGGGCTTGGCATATATTATTAGAGTACAAACAAGAAAATATACCGAACATTTCATTGAGATCCATGGACACTAAAAAATCTCCGGAGTTGCCCTTAAGAAAGCGAGTTTCTATGCCTACCTCTTTTTAATATGCTAGCCGTTGTAAGCACAGCGCCGTCACAACTGTCGGATATGAACGAGTTACGTAAACATGATGTGCTGCTTCTTGTTCTTCCTGGCAGGGCATAGCTAATATTTATTTGGCGTTTCACGGGCGGAAACCCCGACGATTATGAGGCACACAGTACTTGGATGGCTAGGGAAATTTACACCACCTGTGGTTCGCAAAACACGGGAGTCTACCATTTTCTACTGATCGAAAACAAGACCACCGTGGCAGTGATGCTGAGCGTAACCTCCGCGTCACCGCAGTGGCTCAGCACGGCACCAGAACGAAAATCAATTAACAAAAAATAAAAAAAAAGAGAACTGCTCTGTCGGGTAATTTGTATGCACAGCTTACAATTCAGGAGTTCAAGTATTGCTGCAGAGGTCGTGGAGTGTCTGTTTTAAGGGACGGCCCATTAGATTAGCTGTAAGGAAGTGCATATTACACGTCTTTTAAAGGGACCCTAGAGCAATTTTCGAAGACACACTGAAAACTGGGCTAATCAGTCGTGGAGACTCATCTGAGCCAATTATTAATGCGCTGCATGCAACAAGTAAGTCGCCATTTCATTTTAAGTTTAACTAACAGTCTTTAAAAATGACGTCACATGCAGCCTCCCATACGTTAACTTCTTTTCATAACGCAGGTTGTGGAAGTTCGATACGTTCTCTTTATTTGTTGAACTAAAGACAAACAAATGAAGCATTTGGCCTTCGGGCCGCCTTTCCACCAAAGGCGAAGTCTCGAGCCACCGGTAACTAAATAAGAAAGGTTTGTTAAAGGATTCTGAACACTTAAGATAACTCGGTAACACTGCAAGCGTCGGCAATACACGAGGGCACAGGCATCTGCCCTTATCCTTAGCCCCGGCGGGGCACACCGTAGTCTATTGCCGCCTCTGCACGCACACTACGCGCACACCAGTCGCGCCTGCCCCCTGGCGACTCCCTGGGCAGCGCTTCGGCTGTCGTTTTTACATCAAGCGAGTGGCGCGGTCGCTGGACGAAAAGGTTAACACGCATCGCCAGTGCGCCGCACGTGTTGATCTGGGACGAAGCTGGCGATGGGCGTGACTCCCACAAGCATTAATGACGACATTTCTGCAATCGTGAAATCACTTATGCTAGTTCTGCTTCAAGCGACGGAGTCAGTGTGCCATGAGACAACATGTGTTGAAATGTGAGCAGGCGCTTTCAATAGCCGAATTTAAAACCACATTGCGAATTCTCTGGTGGGCGCAGAGCTCTAATGTTCGGCTGACTTGTTCACGGAAGCGTGCATTGGACGCCGTTGTCGGGGTACGGTAAGAAAAAAAGAAAAAAAAAACAGATTTGTACGGCCCCTTTAAGGCAGAAAGCTGGCTAAATAAAACTGAAAAGACTCTTTGTGCAGCGGCGGAAACAGTGCTAGCGGTTTTTGGCTGTCGCTTTGCTCTCTTTTGGCAAAAATTGCGAGCCAAAGGCAACGAAACCTATCTCCAGTAACCGATCGCGTGATAGCCATCAGTAAACTAAAGAGACCCAACTCGTCGATGTCCCATCAGCTTGCGCAGCCTTTGCACTGCGTACGCGGAATTATCGGTACGATTTGACGTCATCTGGATCCGATGTGGGGAAATTCTTAAGTCAGCCGTCACTTCATACTATCCTTCCACTTTAAATGAGGCGGCTGGCGAATTTTTTCTGAGTGCTGTACCATACCGCATTGGCTGTTCGTGTTCGTGCTTTAACGTCTCGTTTTGCGGCTCGCATGTCACGAACGAGTAATTTGGGACGGTGTACCATAATTGAGCAGACAGCGCTGCTTCGAGAATCATTGGCACGTTACCAGTGATTAGGTCATGCACTACAGCTTAGCGAATAAATGTGGCTAGCCGAAGGGTGCAGCTCCAGGAAGTTGTACTTGTTGCCTGACAAAAAGGCATACCGGTATTGTGGTATAATGCTGAGCAGACACTCGGAGCGCGCGACTGCCGACACTTTCTGCGGCATAATTTTGTCCCTGCCAAGCCCAGGTCATTCATTATGGTACTCGATGAAAGCGAGAGATATTTCGGCAGCATTGTGAGGCGCGACCACGCCGAGCACTCCGGCAGCGCAAAATGCACTGGCGAACACGCCGTTCGTCTAGCGTGTTTGAATTGCTTAGCACTGCAGGCTACAGGTAGGCGAAATCAGTGGTGAGATCGCAAATGCGATAACCGGTTTAAGTAATAATAGCATATTCATGTCTCTCCGTAGATTGATCGCAAGCTGGGAAAGATCCATTATTCGTTTCGATCATTTGATACAAATTAGTAATGAACGTAAATGGTCTCGCCAAGACACAAACGAGGCTCCTCTAGTTTGCAGTTTTATTCCAGCCGCCTATTGCACCTGTATTTTTCTTGAATTAGGGGCCTGTTTTAAAGAGTCGCCATGTATGCTTAACTTACACACCATCGTCTTGACGTATGCACGTGAAAAACGTCGCGTGGGACTAATTGGCGTACACTACCATGTTCGTTACGATGAGCATTCCTTTGCTGCGCGAAAATCGGAAGAGACGTGCCCAAGAACATACGTTCAACAAAGCAGATCCGTGTAAAATCGCCACGTTTCGACTTTCGCTGACAATCTATCTGTTTGGCGGACATAAGTAGGGGCTCGAGCCGCGGTAGTGAGGGTAAAATAACCATAATTTACGGGGATTCATTATGAGAGACAACTTAGTTGAGGGCTTCGAACATTTAGGACACCCGGGGTTCCTTAACGTGTGCTGGCATCGCACAGTACACGGGCCTCCAAAATTTCGTCTCCCTAGAAATGCGGACATCGCGGCTGGAAATCGTTTATGCAAGCTTTGGGTTAGCAATCAAGTCCATTGAGAACGATACAACACACGGCTGGCGCCCATGAGCATACCTTCAACATGCACTGCTGATCTCGATTAAATGGATAACTGCTGCCTGAAGCACACCGGTGCCGCGAGGAAAAAAAAACAGAGTAAAGGCGCCTTCAAAGATCACAGTTCCATTCTTACACGTACAAGCGATCGTCAACATCAGCAGTGTCGCAGCTGAACAGCATCTCTTATTGGAAAGAGCTCTAGCGAAGTTGAAACTGTCGGAATCGACAATTATTGAAGCACACAGAATCTGTGATCGCACTCACCGTAGCATTTAGTCATGCATCTCCCGCGGTAGTACACCGATCCAGGGCGCCTTGGAGTCCTGCCCACGGCGTAGCCAATGTTCACGGAACCCCACAGAAGACGTCGTTGACGGCAGCCCGGCGTCCTGGTGAAGCACAACGCAGGCCGACCGCCGCGTAGCCGTAAGGCAGGTGCTGCGACGCGGCCATATTGCTTCAGTATCTTTGGAAATCAAGCAGAGAATAGGAAAGAGCGTTGTGCGGCTGATAAGGCAGACTGAAGCGCGGGTATCGCACTTTCTGCGTCGAAGAGATAATGCTGCGAGCGACGCATTGATATCGGTGCGGATCGGCTACACATCAATGACACTTGTGGGAAAGGGGAGTGGCACCTTCTTACATTTCGAAATTTTCGCACGAAACAGCGAAATACACGGACTAACCATTTCTGGTAGGCAGTGGATATGTGGGCGCTATCGAGCAATAAAATTATATAATTAGCGACATATTGTCACGGTGCGAAAAAGGCGATGAAGATGACGATCTCAAGGAGAACATAAATTCGTACTTTTGACTGTTAATTTCATCCTGATTATTCGATTCTGATTGTTATTCCATAGTACCTCAGGCTTAACTATTTGAACTTCTGACATCTTGGCCAATCCCCCAGGGTGGGTATGGCCAGATTTGGGGAAAACAACAACAACAACAACAACAAAGGAGACGCAGGAGTGGGGCGCAGGCGTGTGGTCCGCATTGGGGCTGTACCGACTATTCTCCCCGTTGTACAATACAATACCATTAGAAGCGTATCCCTGCGCCCGTTTCAATATACCACCAACTACCACCTGTCAAACGTGTCTTCGATTAACGAGTTCGTTCAGAAGCCGGTCTAATGAAAAGGCATTCCCTTATCACTGCTCGTTGAGAGCTTATGCAAACAAGGAAAGATATAGCGGTTATCATCGGGGAAGACTATCCCACTTTTCCCAACGGTATTACATTTCATCTGGCAGCTTGGCAGCGCACTTTGTTTAGAAACACATGCCCTATGGTCTATGGGACTACGTGCCCCGTAATCTTCGATGTTTGCATTATAATAGGTAATTGAAGCGACCGCCTATTTTACTTGACCTAATAAGCCCCACACTGTGTAAATTCGTAGTATAGATCGATTCGAAGGTGATGAACACATGGGCCGCATAGGCTTCTCCAAATTCCAGCTAATGCGAAACCTTAGCTGGCGACAATGCTCGTCCTTCTACAGCTCAGCTAACTTGTGCCCCAAATGTCACACGTTTGGGGTAAGGGTACCCCATACTTGCGTCATTTTGGATTCGCAGCGTAGGAAGCCTGACAGAATACGCGAACCGCCCCAGTTTTTAACGGGTGTGATCACAGACAGGTGCTATTTTCCTTCAGGAACACTGAGTCGTAACAGTCTCTGGCCGCAGAATTGTCACGCCTGGACGATCGACCGCTGTCTGAGCAAACCATATTGAAATGCCGGAGCGACAGAGTGTAGCAGTAGAAAGCCACGAAGGCTGTGCTCAAGTTTTTGCTCGCAACGTGCCTCGCTGACCGTCTCTGACACTGCCGTGTTTGTGTGTGTGCGCGATTCGATCTCTCTCTTTCTCCTTTTAGGGGCGAAGCTCCTTATGGCATCACCAGGGCGGTTCTCGGTTGTCGATGCATCCTGCGTAGCCAGTAGCATCTCCCTTAGCATACAATAGCATACAATAAATGGCCCTGTCCCATAGAGATGCATGCAAACTACAGTTGGGTGACGATACACTAGATGGCGCTGTACGCATTCTGTGTCGTCATCTCCATTTCTCGTCTAGTTTCCTAGATGGCGCTGTCCCATAGAGATGTGTGCATCTTAAAAAAATTCCGAAAGTTGTGTCGGGAGCGCGGAATCGAAGCAGGGACACCTCGCTTCCGAAAGCATGGCGCTAGCCACTACGCCACGAAGCGCACGTAGATACATGCACCACGATGACACTAAATACCCAACATTAACGAACGACTGCGCGTTTCTAACGCGTTTGTGCTAGCACGTTACGGCCCGTGTAAGAAGCTAGTGTAAGACGCTGTGGCCTCTCCGCCTTATACTCTCTCAGCAGTCATGTGATGGCGTCGGCAAATGCGGTGCGCGTTTGCCGACGCAGCCCCTGTGTAAGGGGCTGCGTAAGACGTCTTTACATGATGATCGACTGGGCGAATTACACGGAAGATTGACGGTTTACCGATGATTCCCTCCGGAGCTTCGCCCACTCATCATCATTCACCCCGTGGATATGCTGCGATTTTTTTTCTTTTCCTTCCATCCCTTTCTGTCTCCCCTTCCCTATTCCCCAGAGCAGGGTAGCAAACTGGATATTTTTCCTTCCGGTTAACCTCCCTGCCTTCCGCCTATCATCTCTCTCTCTCCTGAGTTGTGAGCATAAATGCGTCACAGATAATACAACATGCCCCGTCACGATCTACACGTGTCTTCTGGTTGCCGCTGTTGTGGTTTCTATAATTGGCACAAACCCACGTGGGGGACTGGGCACACTGTAGGTGATAATACATCTGACGAGAAAAATTAAGAGGTATGGGCAAAATCTACATTCTTCGTCCGTATTTAAGGAAAAAAAAATAGTCTATCGTGAGTTGCCTGTTATGTAGTTCATTTGTCAACCAGCGGGACACCACGATAACGTCATTGCTTTCCGCTCTTAAACGGGAATCTAAGCGTCCTCCATTGTTTAGAGGGAAGCTCTCGAATGCGATCCTTGGTTGTAATGACGAAGCGAAAAATTATCATCATACAATAAGTGAATGTGCGCTTCAACGAAATGCAGGAGACTTGCACACGTGCCCCTTTATTCCCTTGCGCTCATGGCCTCAGCCCGCTGCTGCTTCATGGCGGGTAGGCGGCACAAACAGTGGCTAAATACAAACAGCTCGTAACATAGCTTAGTCGAGCTTAGTATTGTATGGTAGAGGACGACAAGGAAGGCTCAAGGCGGCAGCTGTTCGAGGTGGAGGAAGAGGAAGGGGCAGAATTAACAGTAATGGCCACTGCACTGGTGTCATCTACACCATTGCTGTCCATTGCACCAAATTTGTAATGGCACCGCTCGGTGTCATTACAAATTTGGCGCAGTCGAGAGGATTTGAACCCGTGCGGGGAATCTTGCTATACAAGTATTGTGTAGCAGCCAGGCGGAAAAGGTAAGTTAGGAGGAGTGGTGGAGGGTGAGGAGGACGGAAAGGAGAAAGGTGAAGGTAAAGAGGACAGCCTCATATAATGCGTGTACATTTTGTGCACTACAGAAAGTGGGTATGTGCGAAGGAAGTCGTGGCATAAGAGTCATGCATCGTATAGCATAGCAAGGGGGTGGGGAAGAGAAGTGAGATCCAGGAGGTAGGCACACAGTAGGAGAGAAGCTGAAACATAGCAAAAAGAAGCATAGCCGTCTGAACTAATGTATAGCAAGGGGGTGCAAAATTAAGTGGGGGTGATAAAGATTGATGTGAGCGTGAGATCGACGACAAAGGGGGGGGGGGGGCGGACACCTCACTTGACTAGCTAACAGCTAGACACACAATAAACTACATGACTAGCTTGTAGAAGCCGGAAGCCGCCAGGTCGGACAGACGCACCGCTGTTAGTCCCAATAGGGCAAGCTGCCCACACTTGTTTTCGCCATCATGTGTTAAACGGAAGCTCTCGAAAACAATGTTGTGATTGGCATTTAAGAAGGATTTCGCCCCTATAACACCTATGTTGAATATTTGCGTTAAATAGCCAAGTGCAGCTAGCGACGTAAGAAAACTTTATCACGTAAGCCACGTTGACTATTCTGCAAACGTCTCCTCTTGCTGTGATTAAATTCATGAAATTCTCCAACTCTATGAAACGGACTCGACGTCTACGCACAGAAAGAAAATTCTTGCCATGGATCAACGTTGCAGGCACGTGAGGGCTACTATGTGAAATTAGAACAATACTGCATTAATTCAAATTTATTGAGAGCTTGCACGAATGCATTTGTCAAATAATTTTATTTTTTATTTTACAATACTGTGGACTCGTGGTCCATCCTGGGCGGTCAGTACAAATACAGAGCAATACAAAGAAACAGCAAGGGAAGTTTTATATGACAGAATGATTAGCTGTTTTGGTAAGGCAGTTGCATTCATTGTTGTCGGGAAATAAGAACAATTAAATAGGTCTGTGCGAGCAAAGTATGGGATGAAAGCGTTGTCAATGTGGTGTTGGGTGGGCCTGCAGGTTAAGGGCGATAGATATGTCGATGCATCTAGGGCAAGTTTGTTTTCTAAGAGTTGGGAAAGAAACTCTACTCTAAATTTTTGCCTTCGTTCCTGTGACAGGGGAATTCCGTTTGCATGTATTGGCGGGTGTTGGCGCCGGCGTCACTTGCGGTGCGAGAGATCACGTGCTTTCCGGTCATGGCTTTTGCCGACATCAGCTGGGCGCGCGCTATCGATAACCTAACCGAGAAACGCTTCCGCGTTAAAGGTGTAAAATACGCAAAGTGTGTATTGTTGGGGCGTGTTAAGCCAAGCAGCAGCAGCAGCTTTGCCTCCGAGAATGGCTTGCGTCGTGCTCAATATCTCGGAAGCCATACATTCAGTTTCAGGTCCGCGGAGGTTTTCATGCGTCGACTCTGGTTCCTTAGCTCTATCGAGCCTTAGGTACAGCACATCTCTTTATCCAGGAAAGTACACGGGATTTCTACACCTGCGTTGTCCCTGAGAGACACACAAATGTATAAAAGAGACGGACGATAGCTTGTTAATGGAAGAACTCTTTATTTTTCAAATGCAGGTAAAAAAAAGCGCCGCACAGTTGTTTTCTTTATACGAGCGCTGAAATTTCCTGCGTTGCGGTGACACCCTAAGTACTCAGGTACGCTGCATTGCAGGCTCAAATGGGCTGCGTTCGCTGAAAAACGTAAACTTGAAGGATGTGGAACTTCGCTTTTTCAGCATAGGAAGCCTGACAGAATACGTGAAATGCCACAATGTTTATCGCCTTTAATCAACAGACAGGCGCAAATTGCCCTTGCGAACATTGCATTGCGAGATATTATTGGTGACATGACACAACGTGCCCTGTCACGATATAAGTACCATTTATCATGCACTCCTCTATCACCATGCCCTATTTCGTCTCTAATGCGGCCGGACACATGCAGCGTGCTCCTTAGTGGAAATGTGACACACGAGCACGTGGAACATTCGGGTGCTCTAAGCTGTTGCCATTGTAGCTAAATTATTTCTTCAAGGCAAGAGAGGAACAGCGCCGAAGGGAAGCGGCGACAGCTGGCAGTGCTTAACTGAGGATGAGGTTTTACCCTGCCGAAAGCGTGGTCACGTCCTGTCCCTGTCTCGCGCCTTCAGCCACGCACCGTGGTCAGCACGGTGGCTGTATGTGATAATCGTGAAGGTGCGGATAAGCTTGGCCCTGCAGTCAGTGCGAGGCTGAGAGGCATCATCATCCCTGCCTCTCGAGGCCGAATTGACGAATCCTCCACCATTTAGGAGTCCTTGATTGCTTTCACAGATAGAATTGACCAATCAGTTGGAGCCAACTTGGAATAGTATTACTTGGCACGGCATTCGCACCCGACTTCGTGCCTCCTCAAACAGAACATTAGGCTTCATCTCTGATTAACTACCCCGCATTATCGGGAGCAACAGGGGCTGCAAGATCCGAAGGCGTGGAAAATATAGTCGAACCATTCCCCAAGCAAGTCGCAGAGTTCGCTGTAGAAACAAAAGTGGCAAGTGCACGGCGGATCCGCTAAGACCCCCGCCCCGGTAGCATTGGTAAAGACAACAGCCGATAGGGTGTCAACGGCCGCCATCAGTGACACGTGCTTACGACAACGCGCACAGGCACATTGAGTACCCATGAATCGCTATGTAGCTACTTTTGTACAGGTTGTGCCGTAATCTGCCGCGATCTGTGGTAGTGTTGGCTGAACATTGATACACTTACGTTTTATTTTTTCGTACGCAATACCTGTAGTGCACACGACAGCCGCTTGCACGCAGCGCCTTTGGTTTCATTCCCTAACGGTGTCGCGAGTGCCTTTGCAAAAGTGGGAGAACGGGTCAATTGATCTGGAAAAGATCGCTGCCCAACATTGTTACCTTACCAGGATGTTGGTGACACCAGAACAGTCCGAGCATACCGGAGTGATACAAAATGCACCGCCACTATTCAGGATGTGCCGACTGGCTTGCCTTCGCTACAGGTCGGAGCTGCCGTATCGTATCAAATCTGGAGTGGCTAAAGTCAGTGGAACAGCCACCCGGTTTCTTCTCCTGCTACAGAAGTTCCATCCGCGTGTCGCGGGATGTGGATTTCGAGGCTATTCGACACACATTATAGTATATTTTGAGCCACAGACAGATTGTTCTTCTCATTTCTAAAAGACCTAGACTCTTTGAAGGTGCAAGTCGTGAGCGAAGCGTTGCCTTCGCTTCATAGCAGCGCACTAATAGCTTTTCGACTTCTACTCCGTCTATTGCCCTGGCATAACGGACAACCGATAAAGCGACTTCCGAAAGTGTTAGGTTGCTAGTGGCAATAAAAGCACCAAAAAAACCTTCTTATGCTTCCGTCAACAAGCGTAACAATCTGGCTCAGCGTGCCCTATGCAAAAGTATACGTAGATTGGAAGCAGCAGAACTGATTTGATTGATTTGTGGGGTTTAACGTCCCAAAACCAGTTCTGATTATGAGAGACGCCGTAGTGGAGGTCTCCGGAAATTTCGACCACCTGGGGTTCTTTAACGTGCACTGACATCGCACAGCACACGGGCCTCGACATTTCGCCTCCATCGAAATGCAGCCGCCGCGGCCGGGATTCGATCCCGCGACCTTCGTATCTGCAGCCGAGTGCCATAACCACTAGACCACCGTGGCGGGGCGAAGCAGCAGAACTAGGTACGTACTTTCCAGGGAGAGTGATGGAAAATCAGGAGCTCTCACTTTGTTGTAGTGAAATGCGCGAAGCGATACGGTGGCATGGCGCTGATTAGCGTTACTGTGGCACACGCAAACCCTACTAACAAAGTTTTCACGAGTCGTTGAGACATGCGGAATCGGCTTACTCTGCCGTGAGCGACAGGGTATTTCCACTAGAGCTTATCTGTGGGTTTGCTGAATATGCTCCAGTCGAGCGAATTCGCATACCGATCTTTCACGAATACCTGACAGCTTTAAAAAAAAGGAGGGCCCTTTCATTAGGCGGAAGTTATTAAAGAAGGAACAAACAAGATATCGCACATTTTTGCCACCTTCATTTTCTTTGAGCCGCCTGCAGTAAGTATCGTCTGAGAGTATAACTGAGACGATGCACTGGATATGAGGAGTTATCGCTCTTTGTCCACACTTTGTTTATCTATTTTTCTGCGGTTCCACACAACGCACGCAATCTTGCCCAGTTTTTTAGTCTCCTTCCAGCACCGCACTTTCAGCCGAGGGATACAGTCAATGATAACTGCATTCCCCCAAGTGGCCAACTTGCTGACACTAGAACACAGCCAGAAGACGAGTAGTGTTGTGCCAGTCAACTTTCGACACTCCTAGTCCTGCGTGGACTTTGCTACTCGTGGTTGTACTGCAGCGAAAGAATTTCACCGCTTTAGCTCAGTTGCAAACGTTCTATAAAGCTGCCGTACACATTCTGATTGGCCGTACACATTCTGATTGGACAGAAGGGCAGGGAGGTTAACGAGAAAGCGTCAGGTTGGCTACCCTGCACTGGGGGATACGGCAAGGGGAATAGAAAGATAAAAGAGAGAAGAGCGAAGGAAACAGGTGGCCGGGGATGGCAGATAATGCACTGACACGTAATATATCGTACTGGTACTCAGTCAAAAGCGTTCGCATAAGCCAATGGCCCTCAAGAAACAAAACAGCCCTTGCAGAGAGATCCAGACAGGAGAAGGGAGACTGGCTACTGCATGCCGCTGTGATCTGTTGTCTCGACTTTCACCTGCACACTCGTAGTTGAGCCGTGCTCATCAGTGTCTGCGGTGGGTCTATTTTGCACGCAAAACGTGCCTCACGAAACCCGTTCCCCTCCCCTGCCGCGTCTTTCCAGGCCGCCGGCTGATGCTATGGTACAAAATGCGCATGGACAGGAAGAAAATGGGTGTAAGCGATATTTTAACGAATGTGTGTCGTCATGAGAAACTGTTTTTAATAGAATGTATAACTAAAAAGCAGGGTATTGTTGCTAGGGGTGTGAAGCGATGGCCTTGGTGACAGGAGGTAGATGATGGTGAGGTTGCTGTCACGCCTCTAAGCCTTTCGTCGTTCTCCTCTTCCTCTCTTCCATGCGATTTGTATGCGATTTTCGCGGAAAAATACGAAGGGTTCTACGCAATACATCTTTTGGCGCACAACGAAAGACACCTACAAGAAAAAAATCCACGACGACAGGCGCTAATAGAAGAGATTTTATTTTGAGAGCTACACAGTCACATATGCATGAAGATGATAAGAGCCTGCAGAACCTAACACGTACCGTATGGCATTACTGAGCATGGCGATCATTTAGCATGCAACTTATTTTATGATATTTGAGGGATTCCGAATTAGCCCCTGTTGATGACGCTATCAAGGCAAAGATGTTAACAATTATTATGAATGATGCTTCAGATAATCTTTGAGCCACTGTGAGTCAGTCGTAAAAATTCATTTCATTTTTATTCCTTAAAGACCCCATTGAGAGGCCGTTACATAAGGGGTGGGTGCATACATAAAAAATCAATGCTAGGTTTTAATACGTTGCGAAGTAATCTGTTATATTGGCCAAAAAAGTGGAGGCACAAGGGACGGCTGTAATGAAGCTGGAAAGGCCGTACCCATTCTGTTGCTTCACCGTAGAAGAATGGCGGCGAAAAAGTTCGGTGCCCGCACGTTCGCGCGCAACTCGTTGTGGGCCACCGGTGCAAGAGGAGATGCGTGTCGGGGGGAAGATGTATGGTGGCTGGCCGAGTGAGCTGTAAAAGAACTTATGAAAGAGAAGAATGCTAGCAATACGGCGACGGGATGTGAATGTTCTTGGATTTTCTCCTAGCTCCAAACTCGCTCAAACAATTCTATTTCTTAAAAGTAACAGAAAAGTACATACTTTTCTCAATGTCTGAGCGGTTGCTCTGTCTTCTAATGGAATAAAATGAATGCAAAAGTTTTCTATGCTCGCACAGCGAAATTGATAGATGAGAGCGATCTTTCTAGCCGCCACCAAATTTGCTTTAGACACGGATGTCGCATTTGCGATACTCATGCGGACTTTCAAAGCCGAATGAAATTAGCGCGCTGCCACAGCCATCTATCTGTTCTGGTAACATTAGATATACCAAAAGGCTATGATAGTGTAGAGTATAACATATTATTACACCAACTAAACAGTTACAAATTCTCCACTTATATAGTGAGCTGGTTTAAAGGATATTTAAATGAGAGAGCTTTACTGTTCCGTAAAAGGTCATTCTTCTAACCGACGTCGACAGTCACGCTGGGTTCCTCGAAGAGCTCTGACTTTCCCCTCTGCTGTTTAATGTGCTGCAAAGTTTCATTCCCAGCCCCGATAGTATATACACCTAGAGCGCAGATGACGTCGCGTTCTTTGGATCAGGCAATGACTTACATCCTCTGTAAATTTGCTTAAGAAGTTACAAGTGCGGAGTAGAAGACTGGTTAAGACTAGTTCACTTGTAATTGCAATCAGCTCTGTGGTCGTATTCCCATTAAGTGACTTGATTTGACGCTTACTTAGAAACTCTAGCATATTCCACAATTGGACAGGGTAAAATGTTTAGAATTCATTTATAAGAGTCACCCCCTCACACACACCGACTACATAGCTGACAATGGAGTATGCGTGCTTTGAATCCCGCGGGAAATTAGTAACAATCGTCCAGGTATGCTGAGTTAGAATGTTGTCGTGGTATACAAAATGTACGTGTGCCCTGTTTTAGAATTTGTGCGTAGCTTTTGTGCTAGCGCGCAATTACAAATTGCATCGTGATAGACTTCTGGAAGTAAGGCCATTCGTCTGTTACTTGGATTACCGAAATCGGTTTGTACTAATGTTATTTACATAGAAGCTCGGTTGCCCTTTCATCTGCGCAGGTTCCGGTTACTTACTGTTCAGACTTTCTTGAAGATCTACGAGTATCCTATAGAACTACAAATTGTTTTCGTGCATGAGCGTCGATTATTTTTTTCAGTCCTACTGGCCTTGGTCCTGTATTCCTCATGTGGTCTTCGTGCAGGCACTTATTGTTCACCTAGAAGTAGTTTCGCGAAGTTTCCCCAACTGGTGAAAGGGACAACCTTCAAGTTATCTCTGATCACACATATCCGAACAACACTAGACGTCTGTCTTTGAATATATTAAACTGTCAATTACAAAGTAATTTAGGGGATATAGACATCCGAGATGTCGTTTCGATAGGTGTCTCGCAAAGAGAAAAAAAAAAACCTGCGATCAATATATTTTCTGAAAGTTATAACTGGACATTCTCACTAAGATGTCTTTTTTTATTTTTATTCAAAAAACCCCTAAAGGCCCTCGAATCGTTATCGGTATTCTTGGCAGAATTTGTGGCTGTTTTAAGGCCTTATAAATTGTCATAGATTCCACTCCTTTAAGCATAGCTTCATGAGCAAACAGTATTTCACTCATATTACGCACTTTCCATTCCCTTCTTCCTGGTCATGTAACTCGAATTTCATTGGTGTGGGCGAATTTTAAAGAAGGAATTATACTGCATGAAATTGCGCAAATTGTCTCACTGTCTCACCACTTCCAACATCAGCGGTCATAACGGCTGCAAGATTTAGGACAGCTGGAATACAAAAATATAGTAATTCATTATTATTTGTATTACAGTAAATATCGACACCACTTATTCCCTTGAATAGACACGCATTCAGTCGAAGAAAGAGGTTGTTTTTACGCAAATACTTTGTCGAATTAATAAACTAAACTTTCATATACATAGAGCTGGTCGGCCGCGTCCCCTTAGTGTCCACGTTGTGCTGAAGACAAATCCTTACATTAATATTTCCTAAAGTGCAGTGATTACGATAAGACAGGTGGCAAGAGACTTTTTTGGGAGTGGTTGGAATTCTCAGTCTCTAATATTGTGTTTTGTGAGCCTCCTTCTAAGGACATTGTCATGTGGATATATGCAATACTTTCCTTAAAGTTATAATTGATTCAGGACGATTCTATTAATAAATTCGTATTCTTTACTATTAAATTATTTCAGATTATTTTCTGACTAGGATATGACAGTACTTCTCAGGTAACTAAACTTTTCGCATCTTGACCAATCCCCTAAGGTAGGTATATGCCAGGGCAAAGGGTGCTACAAGAACACCACCACCAACAAAACAACAACAACAAAAAGAAGAACAACGACAAGAACAGCAACAACAGCAAGAAATGCACACATTAGGCATTGCATAGAATAAATGCACAGAATAGAACTGACACTGCTGTGATACACCGCATAAATTATGAGAGCCCGACTACAGTAATGTTATTTCAGATTTATTGAGAGCATGCACGAATGCATTTGTCAGATAAAGATAAAATGGAAGGCATTCCTGCAGCTGCATCGCCATGTCTAAGAAGTGCGACAGATAATGGGACACTATAAAGGCCCTCAAGGATCAAGATGTTGCCCGGCGAAGATAAAGCAATGTTGAGGTGTATGTGTTGTGACGTACGTTACTGCGCTTTAGGCAGCCAATTCATCAGCTGTGGTCACTATGGTTTCCAAAATAACATAGTTACCTATAATCCTCAGAATCGCTTTCCCGCCTTGACAATCACGCCAGGACAAGAAATATCCATCTATCATTCGTCCATCCATATAGCACTAATGGACGTGAAGTGATACTCAAGCGATGTGGCGAGAAATGACGCTCTCATAAAAGTAAAAAAATAATAGCCCCCTAAGTTAATACAGCAGCAGGCTTCGGAAGGCTTGTTATGCCCTAAGATTTTTTGTATTCCAACAATTTTTTTAAAGTACTATCGGCATATTATGATGTGATTTGAAATGTATAATATAAAGGCAAACAGGCAGTAGCACATGTACTCACAACTGAAATCGATGGCTAGAGAATGCAGAAGAAGAACACAAAAATTTTTACAAATGTACAGTGTAGCTACGCTCACAGCACCATCAGGTTGACACCAGAGCCGACGCCATATAAGAGACTTTTATCCTACACGAATGGCTCGAACTACCTCCGGACAAACTTGCAACAGTAGTAACCAACAGGGAAGCAGGAATTTGAAACAGCGAAGAAATAGCTTTGAGTTGCCACATCTTTTTGTAATGTTTTTTTAAGCCAAAGGTTGTACGCTGTCCACATGCGGGGTTATTACCACTTTCTAGGTTTAATTAATGTGCGGCCGTACTCCTCGCATTGTGTGGCTAAGCTCCAAAGATTTCCAGGAAATGCGATTAGTTGTGTTGATAACATTCAAGGAAGCTTTACAAAATACAAGGTCAGCTTAAACAAAACTTGGAAATCACGTTACTCGTGGTCTGACGCTCTAGCGAAACAAAGTCTGCGGCAAAGGGAATGAATGGCTATGTAAATTTTTTCTCCTTTCTTGAACACAGTGTCTTCGAAGGCATTATGACAATTGATAAATGCAGACATTTGGGATTGTTGGCGTGCTTATTGAGGTAATTCTTGTCTATGATCCATTTAGATAAGTTTTCGGGAACCCTAGGCATTAGCATCTCTGTGACAGCATTGGTGTGGTCGAAGACATGCGGATGTTGCGAATGTTTGACCACATGTATGACAGTTTAACGGCTTGTGGTCTCTATGACAAATCTAGTGCCAAGTGCGGTTGTGTTTCTTGGCGAAGCATCGGTCACAATGATACGCCTTATCGCCAGCGTGATTACGGTGACGTGCAATGAGAGGACTTGTTTGCATTGTGCAGCACTAAGGCTTCTTGCCTTTGTTGATACAATGGTGCTTAGCCAGATGGTCTTTTCGTGCAAACGATTTCTTGCATATTTCACAGCTGTAGGGCTTTTCGCCTGTGTGAGTGCGGTGGTGGTCAATGAAAGTACTCTTGTGTGCAAACGACTTTCTACAAATATTGCAAGTATAGGGCTTCTCGCCCGTGTGCGTACGACGGTGTGATTTGAGATTATCCTTCCATGGAAAGAATTTGCCACAAATGTCACAAGAGTAGGGTTTCTCGCCCGCATGAGTACGGTGATGTGCAGCGCGAAGTTCTTTCGTCCTAAAGGATTTGCCACATATCTGGCAAACGTAGGTTCAGTCGTCTGTGTGGGTGCGGCGATGTCTTTTGAGATCCCTCTTTGTTGTGAATGATTTGCCACATAACTCGCAGGGATAGGGCCGGTGGTTTGTGTGTTTGCGGTGATGGTAAATGAGATTGCTCTTTGATTTGAACGATGTGCCACATATCTCGCAAGGATAGGGCCTGTCGTTTGTGTGAGTGCGGCGATGTTTTTGGAGACTGTTGTTTCCTTTGAACGATGCGCCACATAGCTCGCAACGATAGGGCCTCTCGTTTGTGTGAGTGCGGCGATGTTCTTTGAGATTGTCCTTTCTTCTGAACGATCTGCCACATATCTCGCAAAGATAGGGCCTGTCGTTTGTGTGAGTGCGGCGATGTTCTTTGAGTTTGTCCTTTCTTCTGAACGATCTGCCACATATCTCGCAAAGATAGGGCCTGTCGTTTGTGTGAGTGCTGTTATGTTCCTTGAGATGAGTTGCACGCTTAAACGATTTCTTGCATATTTTGCACGTATAGGGGCGTTGCCCTGAAGCCTGCTGAACACTGTCAACGTCGGGTTGCACAGAACCTTGGTGCTGCCCTTCCTGTTTTCCAAGAGTGTTTCCTGAAAGCCTGGCAGCCTTGTTAGGACGTACGTCACGATGGGCAAGCCTGGGGACATCGGGGAGCCTATAAGCAAGAAAACACATGCCTAAGTTGGTGTATGTCGACAACTGACACGGAAAAGAAAGAATTTTTGTGTGTTTCTGAAGCATTGGATCAACATCTACGCTAAAAAATGAACTAGGAGACGATATTCCCCATGAAGGGGCAGAAATATTTTTCACGGTACCACGCGTAGTGTTCAAAGCATAACTGACCATGCACTGTGTGAATGGGTGCCATAATGTTGCACTTCCTTCAGTAAAAATAATTAGCTCACGTTTCCATGTCACTGACTCGATCTGGTGTTCCCGCCAAGTCTACGCCAACTCCACTTGTGGCGCCACCATCCACACTCCCGCTCGTGGGCGCGACAGATGGCTCCAAACACAAGGAGCTTTCTGAAAGCATAAATGTTGAATCACGGCTGCATAAGAGCTGGGGTGTTCAGTGGAATTTGTAATACAACGTATAAACATAGGTTTGGGTAAGGTATCGGGGAAAAGGACCAAATTATACCAGAAGCCGGGCTCGCGCAAGCAACATTCCTCCCTCCCCGGCTAACAGTGCCTATACGGAGATTTAGCTACTAGGGTTTTATGTGTCAGAACCACGATTGCATTGAAGGCATTCAGTAGCATATAGCTTTGGAAGTGTTGAACAATTTCGATCATTTCAGACATTAACAAGGCATGCTACGTGGCTTCCTAACATTTCCGCCTCCAAAAAAAAAAAGAATTCTAGAGCCGGTAACTGTATGAACCTTTGTTATTCTGGTCAGCACTGAACCATCATTTTGTTTGTACGGCTGGAGTAAGGATCGTTTCTCTAGCTGGTGCTAATATCACAGCAACAAAGCTACTATGTGTGCTTTTTTCAACATTTTTACTTCCACCAAAATCAGGGGCGTACCCAGAATTTTATTTCGGGAGGGGTCTGAGCTCCCTTTGTACGTATGCGTGTGTGTGTGTGTGTTTGCCCTTGAATGCGCCTATATGTGCACACAAAATTGAAGAATTCCTGGAACCTCGTCTACCCCCCTCTGGCTACGCCTGTGACGGAAAATAACCTTATTACATATTCAAACTGTACAGAAATAGAGGAAGGCGAATTGTTCGAATTGTGGACGGCGAAACAGCGAAACGGTTCAGCAGTACCCAAACCACTTCGTACTTCTCAAAACGATCTCGTGTCCGCACTGGCAGAAACACCTATGTGACAATAACTCATGATGGCAGAAACACTGTCCCGGTGCATATTAGAGGGTCGAATCCGAATTCGAGCACTAGTGCTTGAGTCACGAAACATTTACTGTGTCACTTGGTGGTGGGCAGACAAAGACTTGGGAGTCAGAAGGTTTCCTATGCGTGGTCGGTGACTTGGAGAAGTACTGGGTATGGTCTGACGCGCCCCGACACGAATTTTTCCCGAAGGCCGACGCGACAAGTCTCCAAAGTAGGAAAGGACCCAAGGCTTAAGTGCCCCAACAATAACTTATATTCACGCTTCTAGACTGTTTAAGACGCGAGAAGAGTCTCAGCGCAACGCCACCAGACCTGGCTGCACGAATCATAGCCCCGTGGTATAGAACGTGGTTTAGTCGGCATGAAACAGGAGCAGCGAGTCAATACCCCAAAAGTTAACAGAATAGCGAATAACCAGCAATACTTTGACGTGACGTATTATAGACAGATGTCACGAACGGTAAAGTGTGGTCCCATTCGTGGTGTTCATTAGAAGCGTACATAGAGCGAATTCCAGTGAGTGTACAGTTGAAACGGTCAGTAAGTCCATATCCCTGTGTATGGTAAGCCGTGGTGAAGTTTTGGGAGGTTGAGCGGGCGCCAAATTCTCAATAACTTTCGAAATGAAAGAGCGCTTCATGCAAATTGGTAGCTGTGGAGTAGTTGACAGAATTTATTGACCTTCCGAGGCATCATCATCATCATGATCATCATCATCAGCCTGTTTAGGTCCACTACAGGACGGAGGCCCCTCCCAAAGATTTCAAATCCATCCTATCCTGAGCGAGTGGGTTCCACTTTAAGCCCGCAAGCTTTTTAATTTCATCGCTCCATCTAACCTTTTGCCTGCCTCTGCTGCGCTTTCCCTCTCTTGGTATCCATTCCGTCGCTCTTACAGTCCATCTGTTTTCTTTCCTCCTCATGACATGTCCTGCCCAGGTCCACTTCTTTCTTTTTATTGATATAATAATATCGGCTACTTCTGTCTGTTCTCTGATCCATTCCGCTCGTTTTTTATCTCTTAGCATTACCCCTATCTCTTTTCCTTCAATTGCACGTTGCGTGCTCTTTAGTTTCATCTCTAGTTTTTTCTTTACCCTCCACGTTTCTGCACCGTACGTTAGTAACGGGAGAATGCAGTGATTGAATACTTTTCGCTTTAATGAGAGCGGTAAGTTTCCAGTCATGATTTCGTAATGCCTTTCGAGGCATAGAATGCGTCATATTTGATCTCTGATGCAGCCATGTTGCGATAGGGTAGGTGTTCATGACAATGGAGAGAGTTTGCAGGCTTTCCTCAATATACATCATCGGCTTCCGCTCCTATCCTGTGAACTGCATCGCTGCGGTTTGTCTTAAGTCAACACACGGCGGCCAAGCGGTGCTGCTGGTGGCGAGAGTTGCCTCTCCTTGGCTGTTTGGTAAACTTCTTTGCGGAGAAAGGTGCCTTTGCCTGCTTCTCTCGTTTCTCCTTTATTCCGCGTCCTTTCGCTCCCTGAACTTCTTGCCGAGCTGCAATGGTGACCGCAGAGAATAACGTAATTATGATTACCCCAGTCACGTTTTGTATGAGGTACCAGGGAAAATTTGGCTGATTTGTTGAGATACACCGATACTGAAGGAGAGATGCGGATGGGATTTGCCTTTTCTCAAAGGTCGCTGGTGCCATGAGAAGAAAAACTAATCTGAAGTCTGCGAAATACAGGTAGTTACACGATAGTTTCAAGAAATAATCGGATTACGGGAAACAGGACTGGTGAGCTAGCATATTACGGACCTAGTCCTAACGAAAGCGAAGGGTTCAAGGGGTCGTTATTTGTTAGAAACAGCTTAATGAGCAAGCAGACAGGGAAGCCCAGGAAAGCATAGGGGAAGTTACTTGTGGTGTTGTAATTGTGCAGAAAGTAGAAAGGAATTAAAGTGGACGAAAAGACAAGCCGAAGGCAGGTTTGTCCTTTCATCCACTTTAATTCCTTTCTACTTTCTCCACAATTACAATACCACAAGTAACTTCCCCTATGCTTTCCTGGACTTCCTTGTCTGTTTGCTCATTAAGTCGACCTAGTCCTAATCACTCATACTCCGCGAGTTGTTACTTCCTGAGATAAAAGAAATCGTTTCTTTCCGTTGCGGAATCTACCATCTAAACAGTGTGATGCAAGTATGTGGCTGGTACAATTCCCGAAGAGATTGAACGTAGGGTGCAAGGGAGGAAGATTTTTTTCCAAAATGTCAAATAAATCGCGATGACAAGCCCTTAGCTTAAGGTTACATTTCGCGCTAGTGTTCTTTACCCTGTATATTCGACACGATTATAAGTGTGATACTTAAGTGATGATTACTACTGCAAATCGGGTGTGTTCTAAGACATCTAGCTCGGTATGCATAACATACGAAATGAGTATTTTGTTGGCGTTATTGTTTTAAAAGCCAGATTTGCTACACCCTCGCAAAATACCACCTGAATTATAATTTAATAACCTTGGGAAGCACTACTTTCACAAAAAAGCCATATAGAGATTACTAATGGTATGTTCGGCGCATCTGGAAAGAACACTGGAACACATTGGAAGAAACAGATCAAATTACTTGCACGCCACTTGAAGATTTTAGGGTGGCCTCTTGAAATCTTCCATTACCTAAGAATGGTACTCAATTTCCATCACTTCATATTACCCTTGCAAATTTCAAACGTACGCACATCGACACGCTAATATCTGAAATAACGAGGTCACCGCGAAATATGATTCGGGAGCAAGCCATTGCAAGATAGTGATAATTTTGGGCAAGAAGAAAATTGCGGATGAAATAATAGGTCACTAATACAGCCGCCAATGACTGATCCACTGCTTTCGTGTCGTTATGCTTCACGTATATGAGTATGTCATGTCAGTGACGTAAAGGTCACGCACTCCTCTTTGTCATGCACTTATGCCCTTCTCCATATCACCGGAAAAAGACGCCCACAAGACTACCGAGATGTAGATACTTAGATAGCTAGATAAATAGATCGATAGATAGGTAGATAGAACGATATATAGATAGAACGATAAACATATAGATAGATAGATAAATAATGTTTGCATTTTCGATCACACGGTACTTAAAGCATGTGAATGTGCAGCAAATGGCGAAACAAACTGCTTAATCTAGCAGGCAATCTTTCATTTTCATGTATGTGTGATGGAGAGGGGAATCTGTATTCATACGTAAAATCAACATTGAACACTGGGAGGCCCAGATGTCAAAAATGGTTTTCCCTTGAGCAGGGTGGTGACAACACCTGATCGCAACGCCGTCATATTGCGTCGAATAACTTCACACGGACGGCGGAGATTTTTTAATGGCGTGTACATGAATAACATATGCACGTGGAAAACGGCTAAAGTAACATAGTTTATCCGATTAAGGAGTCTCCGACGTGAAATTCGATGTCTCTACCATATGTCGCGCCTCTCCAAGCTCCGACACAATATGGCGGTGTTGTCGGACGTGTCACCGCCCAGCACACATGCGAGTAGCATGAATAGAGGCACCTTTATTAGCAGCACCCGGTGCACTTATAGTTATAGTTTTGTTATAGCAAACGACTTGAAGCTTCCAATTTAATTAGTGATATAATGTGTCTGGATTATTACCTGCTTGTAAGCGATGATGCTCATGGAATGTAACAGAAAAGGATAGACGTTACTCTTCAGCGACAATTGCAATGGCGCCTGTATTTCATGTTTATAGCAAAGAAAGTAGGGATAATCTCGAGCGTACCGTATATGGAGGGTGACGAAGCGGTCGGGAAGAACTGCATGGTCCGTTCATCTTCGTAGATGATGTGGGAATCCCTGCAGGAATAAGTTTCTTGGCTGTCAGAAGGTGTACTGCTAATGATGTCACCAATTTCTGAGATCCATGATAAGGAAGCATCTCAGAATTTTTTGTTTTTCACCCCCAGGAGTAGAATGCTAAGCGACACAATTGTTCCAAGTTTAGTCACAGCGCGTTTGCAACACCTGTTAAGAACAATGGAATGGGAACAGGTAGATGTAACCCTTACCTAAAAACGCTTAAGGAACCTCAAATTTGCTGATGACGTTGCCTTGTTGATAAACTTGGGGGACGAATTGCAAAGCTTGATTAGCCAATTGGAAAGGCAGAGTAGAACGGTGGGTCTGAGAAATATAACGTAGAAAACTACTGCAAAGCTCAATATCGATAAAAGAACTGCCGTATACGTGTGGGCAAGGCTTGGATTTTCGCTTCTAACTCGGCTCCGTGAGACTTAATAGAAACAATCAACAGTAAAGTTAATGAGCGTTGAACTTAGTATTCTTCCGCAGTCACCTTTGCGCCGCGTAATCGCAGGCCGATATAACCATCGTATTAAATAGCAATTACTGCCAAAGTTACTTCACGCGTGTTTTGAGAGACCGCTTAGAAATAGATCCCCTAATGTAAGGGCTCCTTTTGGATCCCCCTTACCAACTGCGTTGTCCGCCTAACTGAGCAGAGTTTCTTACTGCAGACTTGGTCTCTACCCTTCCAAAAATGCTATATATGGCGATATCCGGAGTTGTGCATATGTGGCTATGTATGGCACGTGCCCGTATGTGGCCGTATCTGCCCAAATCGTGTTAGAAACATAGGTGGCAATGAAAGACACACACGAGGAACGCCATGTAAGACTGATGCGTATTTTGTAAATACGTCCACGTATGGACATGTGCCATATATAGCCAGATATGCATATATGGCCATATATGTATATTTGTCTATATATGGCACGTGTCTGTATCGGGCCGTATTTGCCCAATGCGCATCGGAATCTTCGATGACATTCCTCATTTCTGTCTTTCATGGCCACATATGTTTCTATAGCGATTTGGGCAAATACGGCCACATTCGGGCACGTACCATATATAGCCATATTTGCCCAATTCCAGATATCGCCATATATAGCATTTTGGTAAGGGTAGCGACGATTTGATTTAGAGCGTAGCGAAACGCACTGAATATACAACAAATAGCACTCACTCGATGTTGTTCACGGTCTGTGGGCTTGTACTTGGTACTGCTTCGTCGGCGATGGTGTTTAATATAGAATGTTGGAAGCCAATAGTTTCATTGTAGGTCATGGAGGCATCGACTGAAAAAGGAAAAAAAGGGGCATATTGGCTGCTCTATCAAAATAATTGCCAGTGCATGCATCGTCACTGGTAAAACAATGTTCGACTGCGACATTGCGTTAAAAAGAAACCGTGTAATATCACTGCTGTTTAAATTACACTACTCGGTGATAGAACCACGAAAATTGAGAGCTTTTTAATGTAACCACACTTTTGTATCTACCAATGCACCGAGGGGACCTAGCAGCTATTGCAATTGAGTCCTTCCCTCAAAACACCGGGATAGCATCTCGCCAGCTGCCGCCACATTTCGATGGAAGCGATAGAGACAAGTGTGTATGCAGAAAGGAAAATACATCCGCTTGAATTATAGGTGGCGGTGGCCGGCTCTCTACACTGGTGAGGGGGCATGCGGAAGAAAAGATTGATGAATGATGATAAGCAGGTGCGAATGTGCAGGTTCATCGTGTTTGTCACTGCCTGATCTATGGTCATGTGCAGAGTGCAGTGGCGCGAAGGAATTCGACTACCCCTCCAAAGGCCACAGCTCCGACGCCGGCGTCAGGCAAACAACCCAACGCCAATTCGTCGGACGGCGGTATTTTTTGTGAAGTCTGGATCACAGCGAATTCAGGTGTTTCTTTTGCATTAGAAATACAGCGCGAAGACTCAATAGGAAATGAGGCGACGACACGCTGCGCTCTCTTACAGCATAGCTTTTTACCACGGCGGTATCTTAAAGTTGGATGCATGACCGGGCATGCGCAGGAGACTGAAAAGTGAAGAAAGCAAAAGATGAAAAAAGAATGTGGTCGATCCCTCGGTGGTAGGGATCGGTATACCACTACAGTGAAACCTGTCTTCGCTGGCTGTGGTATGGATAAGCCTCAATCTGGCGATTCGATGGGCGGGAGGTTGGTTAGGTACTCTGGTCATGTGAACAATTTACATGTAGACACCAGCGCCACCTCATAAGGCATACTGTTCCTCGTCAGTTGTACACAAGCAAGAGTTGTCTAAGGACTCGCATTGCTCCGGAAACACTGAATTGCATGCCCCAGAACCCCGCACATCCTGCCTCCAAACCATGCTGGCACCTTCCTAGCGTAACAGAACGGGTTGTCAGGGGAGCGTTTTGCGAACAAGCATCCCATTGCTGCGAAAGACGCTTCATTTTCTCGTCGACAGCACTCTTTACGTTTCTGGAGCAGTGCGTGTCGCAACTGAACTCACCTGGCCACACACGACAAAGTTTGCAGCGGCCGTGGTTCTACTTCGCCCCAGGAACGCGACCTCACGACGCCGCCGCGCCCCTAACTTCCGCGGTGATCGAGGTGCGAACACTACCGAAGCGCTGACAGCCTGAACAGAATGTCTTGTGCTGTTGCGAACACACACACACACACACACACACACACACACACACACACACACACACACACACACACACACACACACACACACACACACTATACTATATATACACTATATATATATATATATATATATATATACTCTTTTTCTTTTCCTCTTTTTTCCCTTCATGTTCACGTACATAGTAAAAACGATTTCTGTATGCGGGAGAACATGGAAGGTTTTCAAAAATTTCTTTTACCCCAACTTTGACTACGCTCGCCAAACGCGCAGAACTCTGCACGCGAAAACAGGTCTGCTTAGCTACAACCGACAAGTTAAAACGATTCGCTAAAACACGATTTTCCACGCGCGTCAGTCTACCTGTCAGAGCAGTTTTAAGAACCATGACGTTCTGGATGTCGCGATCAGCAAAACTAGAAGATCGCGGACATTTTGAGATCAAATACTGTACGCAATATTAATTCGGATAGAAATTATCGCCCATGAAAGGCCTTGAAAGAATGTACGTTTAACGATGCGGAGGCGCCGAAACCGGGGCCGCCACGGGTCACAGGTTCGACGCCCCCCCCCCCCCCCCCCTTTTTTTTTGCGGTTTGTTATTATACTACTCGAAATCACGTCGGCAGGGGGCCTGGCGACGGTTGGGTACCTGAAATGCTTACAGTCGTTCAACAGCCGTTTACGACTCACTCCGACACCAGAACAGGAATTGGCCTCCCTGGTGAAGTACTTGGCCACCACCTCCCACACGATGTCTACAATTAAACCTTCGCCCTCAGTGTCCAGCAGCTGCAGAACATCTGTCCATGGCGGCGGTCAGCTCTGTGAAGCAGCAGAGGGCAGTAACAATCACTGGACCCGGACAGGCCGCCACTGGAAACTAAACATTGGAACGCTCAATGCAAGATCCCTCTCCAGCGAAGCTAGATTAGCGGAACTACTCGAGGAACTAGGAGGAGTTAGTTGGGACGTCATTGGCCTTAGCGAAGTTAGGAGACCAGGTGAAGCTTACATAGTCTTAAACAATGGACATGTCCTCTGCTATAGAGGATTACCCCAAAAGAGAGAATATGGCGTCGGGTTCCTAATTCACAAAGATATAGCGGGTAATGTGGATGAATTCTACAGCATTAACGAAAGGGTAGCATGCGTCGTAGTAAAGCTAAATAAGCGGTATAAACTTAAGATAATCCAGGGATATGCGCCAACAACGAGCTACGACGACGAACAAGTGGAGCAGTTCTACGAGGATATC
Organism: Hyalomma asiaticum; assembly: GCA_013339685.2. NCBI lineage: Eukaryota > Metazoa > Arthropoda > Arachnida > Ixodida > Ixodidae > Hyalomma > Hyalomma asiaticum. Next base: position 51,855,434 of record CM023491.1, read on the forward strand.
GAATTAGCAATAACGAAAGTACGCACGCAATACACTGTAGTCATGGGGGATTTCAACGCTAAAGTAGGGACAAAACAAAGTGGAGAGCAGGCGATTGGCAACTACGGAGTCGGCTGTAGAAATGACCGTGGGGATATGCTCGTGCAATTTGCCGAAAGAAACCGACTCCGAATAATGAACACGTTTTTCAAGAAACACAAGAATAGGAAGTGGACGTGGAAAAGCCCTAACGGGGAAACAAAGAATGAAATCGACTTTATAATGTGCGAACAACCAGGTATAATTCAAGACACAGAAGTAGTGGGGAAGATAAAATGCAGCGATCACAGATTAGTAAGAGCAAAGATTGTACTCAACCTAAAGAAAAGAACAACTAAATTATTCACTAGAAAAAAATGTAATCTAGAGGTAATCAGATCGAAGAACGAAGAATTTAAAGTCGCCCTAAGCAACAAGTTCGAGGCCTTAGGCGAAAAAGGTGACGATGTAGAAGAAATAAACAAAACTCTAACGAAAACAATCCTTGAAACAGCGATAGAACTCGGGGGCAAAACAGCAAAGCAAACAACAAATAAGCTGTCCCAATCTACCAAGGACTTAATAAAAAAACGTCAACAAATGAAAGTAACTTCGCCCATAGATAAGATTGAATTCGCAGAACTATCAAAGTTGATCAGTAAAGCCAGGCAAAGAGATATAAGAAACTTTAACACGAGAGAAATAGAGAAAGCAGTAGAAAGAGGCACCAACATTAAATCGGTCAAAAAGAAACTGCACTTAGGACAAAATAAAATGCATGCGCTAAAAGATAAACAAGGTAACGTTATCAATAATTTCAACGAAATAGTAAAGGTAGCAGAAGATTTCTACTCGGAACTGTACAGCTCTCAGACAGACCATACAACCTTAAAAGAAATAGAATCAGAGGAAGATACTGAAATTCCATGTATAACCACTGACGAAGTCAAAAAAGCTGCTAAAGGCATGGCCCGCGGTAAAGCAGCCGGTGAAGATGGTATAACAGCCGACTTGATTAAAGACGGAGGAGATGTTGTACTTGAAAAACTTGCATCGCTCTTCACGAAATGTGTCAAGACATGTAGTATACCGCGCAGTTGGAAAAATGCTAATATAATCCTTATCCACAAGAAAGGTGACATAAAGGAGTTAAAGAATTACAGACCAATTAGCCTACTCCCAGTAATATACAAGCTATTTAGAAAAGTAATTTCTACAAGGATAAGAGAAACCCTCGACTTTAACCAACCGAGAGAACAAGCTGGTTTTAGGAAAGGTTACTCGACAATGGACCACAGCCACGCTATCAACCTAGTAATTGAGAAGTACGCCGAATATAACAAACCTCTTTATATGGCGTTTATCGACTACGAGAAAGCATTTGACTCCATAGAAATACAAGCAGTTATAGAAGCTCTACGACGACAAGGGGTACCTGGCGTATACGTGAAAATCATAAACAACATATACAAAGATTGCACAGCCACACTACTCCTACATGAGAAAAGCAGAGAAATCCCGATCGAGAGAGGTGTGAGACAGGGAGATACGATATCCCCGATGCTATTCACTGCATGTTTAGAGGAAATCTTTAAACGTCTAGACTGGGAAGAAAAGGGCATTCGAATAGACGGAGAATATCTCAGCAATTTAAGATTTGCAGACGACATTGTACTCTTTAGCAATGATGGAGACGAACTACAAAACATGATTAATGACCTAAACAGGGAAAGTATTAAAATTGGGTTAAAAATGAATAGGCAAAAGACCAAAGTTATGCTCAATAGCCTAGCTAAGGAACAGGAATTTACAATCGACAATGAACCCTTACAATGTGTAAACGAATATGTATACCTGGGACAGTTAATAACAGGAACTCCCAACCACAAAAAAAAATTCTCCGTAGAATAAGGATGGGCTGGAGCGCATTCGGAAGGAATTACGAAATCATGACTGGAAACTTACCGCTCTCACTAAAGCGCAAAGTATTCAATCACTGTATCCTCCCAGTACTAACGTACGGTGCAGTAACGTGGAGGATAACTAAAAGACTAGAGATGAAACTAAGGAGCGCGCAACGTGCAATGGAAAGAAAAATGATAGGGGTAACGCTAAGAGATAAAAAACGAGCGGAATGGATCAGAGAACAGACAGGAGTAGCCGATATTATTATATCAATTAAAAGAAAGAAGTGGACCTGGGCAGGACATGTCATGAGGAGAACAGATAACAGATGGACAGTAAGAGCGACGGAATGCATACCAAGAGAGGGAAAACGCAACAGAGGCAGGCAAAGGGTTAGATGGAGCGATGAAATAAAAAAGTTTGCGGGCGTAAAGTGGAACCAACTCGCTCAGGAGAGGGTGGAGTGGAAATCGATGGAAGAGGCCTTCGTCCTGCAGTGGACCTAAATAGGCTGATGATGATGATGATGATGATGATGATGATGACATACTCTACAAATCATCAACCGTATGGTAACCACGTACATGTATACACCGATGGATCGACTACGTCCTCCAGTTCTGGCGGAGCGGTGTTCGTACCAACGCAGGGAATAACGCTTCAACCCTGAGACGTCTCATGCCACGACATCCCCGGCGGCAGAACTCACGGCTATACGTCGTCCACTAGAACTGAGAGGTCGAGAAAATGGGCTGTTTTGGACTCGAAGGCGGGGTTACAGTGCATACGGTCAGCTCTTAGGCGCGGATGCCACGAGAAGCTGACGTACAATATAATGATGCTTAACCACCAATCAGTGGCAACGATTCTGCAGATGACGCAGCTCGCACTTCAGAGCAAGAAGCGAACGTAGTCTCGATTGCCTTCTCAAGGACAGATGCTGGAATGCAGCTTCGACAACTGGAACGCAGTCTCACTGGTGGACTGGAACTCGCCAAACATCAGACGAACGCGACTGCACCAGCTGCACACTTTCCTGCATCTCCGCCCTCCACCAGGATTGCCTCGACTTGAGGCCTCGCTTCTTTGTCGACTTTAGCTGCGAGTTGCGCTCACGAAGGCATAAAACGCATTATTTGGAGCGACCGAGAGTGCAGCATGTGACGTGCGCGACACCGACGAAACTGTCGACCATTTGCTATGCCACTGTCCAGGATTCGACGCGGAAAGCAAAAAAGACTTATTCAGACGATTCGCCAACTCTAAGATTGGTCACTTTCCGTGCAGATGCTGCTTGAACATCGCCCTCACCCCTCTTCTGCCCTCAAGGCACTGAAAGCACTGTTGCGCTCTTTGAAGACGACGGGATTGCGGGAACACCTGTGACTGAAGAAGTCGTCCTATAACGTCCGTTTCCTTATTACCTTTCTTCCTGTCTCTCCCACCTTTCTATACACCCTTCCTATTCCTCCAGTGTAGGGTAGCCAACACTCGATATATATATGCTGTCATTGTACTGTTAATGCAGAGACTAACTGCTTAGTCTATCCAGCAGTTCAATTTAATGTGTGTGTGAATAAGAACATAACCTGTGTTCATACTTAAAATCAACATTCAACGCTTGGGCGCCTCCAGGACATCAACGCTGATGACGGGAGCGCGGTGGACACACCCATTCATGCTGCGTGAACATGTGTCGAACAACTTTATATTGATGCGCAAATAATTAACAGCTAATCGCCAAAAACAGCGAAAACACCTAGGTTTATGAGATGCAGGCGACTCCGACGTTAAATATCATCGATGTGGCATATATCGCGCCTAGATACAGTATGCTTTGCACAATATGCCCGTGTTGACGGACGTTTCGCCACTCTCGATACGGTAGTGTGCATCGAGGCACCTTATTGAGCACCGGATGCACATTTATTAAGCAAAAGCGTGGGTACAGAGCTGTGACTTGAAGCTTCCAACTTAATTCTTCGTCATATAATATGTCTCAAATATTATGTCGGATTAAACAATGATGTTGATAAAATGTTACACAGGACAATATACATCACTCTTCAGTGATGTTTGCGATGGTGCCTGTATTTCATGTTATAGCAATGAAAGTATGGATAATTTCAAACGTACCGTACATGGAGGGAACGAGGACGGTCTGGAAGAACATCCTGGTCTCTTCGTCTTCGAAGACATTATAGGAATCCCTGCAGGAATTGTTTGTTTGGCTCTCTAAAGGTGTACCGACGATGTAACAGACTTCCGAGAATCTTGAAAGAAAAATGGGTAATATTTATTTGTTTCACATCCTCAGCAGTAGAATGCTAAACAAGGTAGCGCCTACTGGTTCTGGGAAAGCATTCCATGCGGCAACAATTCACTTGTTACCTTAACGCCTGCTGCATTGAGCGTCTTAGAATGCAAATGAGACATTACTCAACGTGTATGGGAACTCCCTATCCACAACATATGCTTGGACAGAGCATCCTGAATAGAAAGTGCTCACATTCAGGCATTCAATGCTAAGCGCCTCATGAAGCTCCCACGGAATCAGCGACAGATATAAACGTGACAATGAAAACGCAGCAAATGCTTATCTCGACCTGAAGCACATTTCCGGGTAATAGAACGTTAGGTTCGCTGTGACCAATATTGACTCGCGAATCTCCTGCCGCAGGAATTTCGGTCTGTCAGTCGCTTCCCTGAAAAGTGTTAGCATTCCTTTCGCTCCCATCCTGTAGAGTTCGCCCTTGACATAATCAACGTGTGATGGAATTGCTCCAGGTTTGAGCCCAGGACCGCTCACCAGGGTACGCAATCGATGCTCGAGCACACACTATCTCTATTAGAAAAGATTCTATGTATGAGGCGACAATTACGCATGCACCTATTGTCACGGTGACTGTATCTACGCAGTCCTGCTGCTGCTGCTGCTGCTGCTGCTATATTACGTCCCGGGCAAGCAAAAGAAGGTAAGTCTCGCCGTATTTCCTGCGTGTCGTCGTGGACGCTTCCAGGCTTCGAAGCAGGTGTCGGTTGCGACGAGTAAATCGCCGGTAGGATGCTGGTAATGTGGGTACACCCACTGGACTGTTGGCCGCAGCAGCGGCCCTTACGCCGCAGCGCCAGTTTCGAGAGCCACGGCAGCCGGAAGGCCGCGGTAGTCACATAGCATCTCCAGCTACGGGGTTTAACGACACCGGTGGCTGCAAATGACCGCCTCAGTAGCCAGGATGTCGCCGCAGTAACGGAGATGTGGCCGGTACGTAAGCGTCGACGTTGTGATAATGATGATCGGTGTGCGGTTCCGACGAAGTGCGGCCGCGCACATGTTTGATGCGCGACCACGAGATTTCAGCATTAGTCACATTGGATATAGCAAAAGCCTATGACTCTGTCGAACATGGACTTTTAATTTCTAGATTAGTCGAATGCAATGTTCCAAACTATATTGTATCTTGGGTTCAGGAATTTCTTTCTGAAAGGCAGTTTTTTTGTTTCCAGGAAGGAGCTACATCTTCTTTATTTAAACAAACAAGGGGTGTGCCGCAGGGATCACTTTTGTCCCCTCTGTTATTTAATATTTAATTATCTTCTGTGCCGCTTCATCAGAATGTTCAACTATATGTGTACGCCGATGATATTGCATTTTTCTCATCGTCCCATGAGGTTCACGAATTATACAAAATTTTGCAGTCTTATTTGTCTGAGCTTGAAGCGTGGCTTAATGGTCTCTCTCTCACGCTTAACGTTGGTAAGTGCGCTTTACTGGTGTTCCCACAAACAGATAATGTATTAATTTCTCTTCACTATGGCAATGAACAGATTCCACAAGTCTCGACATTGAGATACCTAGGTATCATATATGAAGAGAATCTAAGCTGGCAACAGCAAATAGAAGCAAACAGATGCAAAGGAGAGCGGGCCATGGGCCTGTTACGACGTTTCTGTAGCAAAAGCACCGGGATGCGAAGGTCAACATTGCTGATCATATACAAACTGTACGTACGCCCCATTTTGGAATTCGGTTGCGTCCTGTTTTCCGGCAGTGCGGCCTATAAGCTACGACCTCTACTATTGTTAGAAAGGCAAGCCCTACGTCTTTGTCTCGGTCTACCAAAATGTGCGGCGAATAACGTGCTATATTTAGAAGCTCGGGTGATACCCCTGGAATCAAGGTTTAAACAATTGACTGTGCAAACATTTCTAAAGCTCTACGACACGCCACTCTCCCGTTCGCAGTCAATCTTCATTACTTCTAGTGATTCCTTTTTTAGAAACCGATGGCGATGTTATCAATGGCCTCAGGTCGTTTTCGTCCAATATATGATATCTGACATACAAGTTTCTATGCAGAACCTTACTCCCCTAAGGCCACAATCGTCCTTGAGGGATAATCTATATTTCGACCACATTTTCCCTAAAGATGCTAAGCTCCTTCCCTTACGTATTCTTGAAGGATGCCTTCAGGATCATCTCGCCCAGTTTCCTGAGCATCTTGTAATTGCTACGGATGCGACTCAAAGAGTGGAGAAGGCTGGAGTTGGTATATTTTCCTCCCAGTTGAATTGGTCGTTTGCACTCCGGCTGCCCGATTTTACCCCTATATTCCTAGCAGAATTTCTGGCTATTGCATTGGCGATTAGGAAATTGAGCCCGAGCCAGACTAAAGTAATCATTATTACAGATGCTTTGTCTGTCTGTTCGCATGTAACATCTCCAAAGCAGTCACCCTTACTGAATATTTTCTCGACACTTGTACCGTCTTAAATATCAGAGGTCCGCTTGGTCTGGGTCCCTGGCCACACTGGCATTTTCCTAAATGAATCAGCTGACTCTCTGGCAACGTCATCTTTAAACGGCCCAGTGTTAAATGTTCTGCCGAATTTTTCGTTTATTACATCCGAGAGGTTTAAGCGCTTTCTTCTACTGACATGTACTAAGACATCTCTGCTAGATTTGGACGACTATCGCCACCTTCAGTTTGCATGGAATACGGACAAATGCCTTTCACGTCAGTGCGAAGTGACTATAGCGAGTCTCAGATGTAGAGTTCCCAGTCTGAATTTCTATCTTAATAAATCTGGTTTCTCCTTAACTAACCTCTGTTTGCTGTGCAATGAGCCAGAAATGATTGATCACTTCCTTCTGTCCTGCCGGCGATTTTCTTCACTCCGCCGAATGTATCTAAATTCATTATTCCATAAACTGCGTTTACCTTTAACAACACCAAATCTTTTATCTTTTGGTGCCTCTCAGGATGGTACAAGCCGTAACGCTGTTTTGTCAGCATTACATAAATTTATCGAAGCCTCCGGAAGATTACGCTGCTAGTGCTGTCGACCACAGGGTTTCGATCTCCATGTTTCATTTAGTAAATTCTAATTATTATTTTAATTAGAAGTTCTTCCTTCCTTTTTATTTTTTCTGAGATTTCGGCCTTAGACTTTTAATTTTCCTGCTCTTTACATCATTACTTGTAGTGTGGCCAATCCCCCTCGTGGGTATGTGCCAATTATAGAGGCCACAACAACAACAACAACAACGAGAATCAGCTCGAGCGACGGGGCCGACCAGCTGAGCGAAGGACAGGACGACTGGGACTCGACGAGAGCGGATCGAGCGCCGGGCCTCGTCCCGGTTTCTTACAGCGACGCGGTTCCTGCTCGGCAGGGCATCGCACCGGCTTTGGTGTCTGCAGATCTGTACGCTCCTGTGCTTGGGCTCCGCCCCGAGCAGACGTCCCTGTGCTTGGGCCACGCCCCGAGCAGACGTTCCGGCACTTGAGCCACGTCACAGTGCTGCTGCTGTCCTGATCGTAAATGGGCAACGTCCCAGCTCTGTTCGAGTACTTGGGCCGCGCCCCTGCGGTGCTGCGACTCTTCTCGGAGCTGGGCCACGTCCCGGCGCTGTGTCCCGTACCCGGTCCACACCTCGACGCATTGCCGTGCCTGAGCCACGTCTCAGCGCATGCTTCTGAGGTCCGGGCCTTTACCTCGAGTCTCCTGGACGGGACGAGTATCACTGTAATGGCTGCTACTTTTCTATAAACTGTGAGTGGCTACATTTTGAATGTCAGTGCGCTGGATCCGCCTAGTCTTCGTTTGTGTATCGTTCGCATTTGTCCCATATCCTTTGTCTGTCTCATAAACGTGTCCCTCTGTTCGTCTGGGTTCTTCCTTCGTGCGTCTGGCTGACCTACGCCCACATTACAGCCCACAGGAGAGCACCGTGGCCTCGTCTGGCTCCGTGGACCCGTCGCCCAGCATGGAACACAGGCCCTTGAGGTCTTCTGCAGCGGTTGCTCAGCTCGCCTGGCTCCCTGGACCCGTTGCCCAGCAGGAACGCAGGTCCTTCGCGTCGCAATACGCCATGGCCGTTGGTCGAAGATTCTGTGAACCGGAGGTTCGGCGAAAATCAGCTGGCTTCCAGGCCGCGCAGCACGAACCACTGCACGCACCGCACGAGCAGACTTCATCGTCATCGCCCCCGCACGGCGAACGCTCACCTGTTTAAGTCTCGCGCCTCTTTCATGACACAACCACAGTTCCCGCAATGCTTGCTGTCCCGCACTTGTATTTCTTTTATTCCGTAGGTCAGGCGAGGTCATTCTGGAACGCCTATCAACACTTGGTGCACGCTTCGTCAGTTCAAATAGGTTGACCTTCTCAGGGAAGCCGGGTCATTTATTGCCATTACCGCGACCTAGTCTGGTCGTTTTCGCTACGTCTCTCACTCAGTCCTTGTTTTGTCTGTAGCCAACGACGAATATCGACGAGCTTGTAGTAACATTCGTTGCTATTAACCACTTCATTTTGCAAAAACAACTCTTGGGTGCCTATATGATAATACGGTTCTTTGACAAACTACCTTTCATTATTCTGTACTGGTATTGGCAGGCGAGATTTCGGAATGCTGTTAGCCATCTATGGCACAGTTCTCCGGCTTTGCTGACTTTGGGGCAATAACCGTCTTACTTCTGAAGTTTGGCAAAGCCAGCAACGTTCTGCACATTTCGACTTTTTTAAATGTGTTTGCACAGTCACGATGCTCCATTTCAAGCTGTAAGGTAACTCTTTTCTCTCTTTCCCCCTGCTGAGACGAGAAATTCTAGCACTTGAATATCTTTAGGCTCAAGTTCGAGTCCAGCAGGAGTCGCATGGACTTTGTGCTCGCTCTGCCGGCGTTTCCAAGCAATCTAAACACCTTGCGTTGTATCCCGTGGATGTGATGCTAATACCAATAATTTTAAGGGTCCTATGGATACTGTAACCATACAAGGCTGCACGGGAGCATCAGCGCCATGCGAAGTCTATGGCCAGGCCCGCGTCGCTTATTCCACAAGTTTCATCTTCTAACAACATGTGTAACGCCGTCACAAATAACTAGCAGACACCGTACGCTCTTGTCGCTGCTACAAGTACGGTGCTTTATTTACTCGATGTACTACAAAGTGTCCCTTTTTTATATATATATCCTGTCCTTGATCCTTACTTTCTCGATCCTTTATATGCTTTCGAAATCTCTCGCTCACATTCGCTTTTACACTATCCTGGAAAGAAGGAGCTAATACAACGTTGCAAAGATCATAACTTGCCTTGCTTAGTATATATGTTGATGCTATAGTATAAGGAACCATAGATAAGGGCTGTGCATTGACGAATGACGGCGCTCACCCTGCTCTCAAGGAAGGCTGTATTATTTCCTGCGCTTCTGCGCGGATTGTGCTGGGAATTGCACCGCCATCGGCGCGCCCAGTACTGGAGGCAGGAAATGGCGAGCCGATTCTTCCATGTGGTGCATCTGTAGGCTCTGCAAGGTAAAATGTCCATTCGATCAATGCATTTGCTGTTGTCGAGGCTATTACATAGGGTGAAAAAGAAGAGCAAGAAATATTTGCTAGAGACACTGAGTTGTGAATCCATTCATGCCGGGACGCAAGGAGTTTCGTATGACTATTCAAGCGCTGCCTGATTCCTTCGCCGAAAATCTCTTCATTCCCATTGGCTCCTAGTTTGAATCTAAACATCTTCGTACTGCACTTATCGAACGAACGTATTACTTCTCGGACTAAAATTCGCATATCAAACTACACATCTGCTTCGGCAACCGGTTCTTCTTCAGCTTCAACGAGACCCGCCTGCCCCTCACTTCGTGGCGTTATCAAGCCTACCCAAGGCATTTCCTCCTCTCTCTAAGGTGTCGTCCAGCGTTTTCTGAACGTTTTGTACTAAGTGTGTATAGGGGATCCTAAACATCCTATCGATAGTACGCATCGTTCTGCTGCATCATTTAGGTCAATAAGAACGCAGTTTCTTTACGTGCGTGCATTCCCCCCAAATCTGGAGTAGTCGTTACCTTAGTCGCCACCAGGCCGACGAGACAGTCACGCCTCCGGACGACAATCGAAATCAAGCTGTGCTGCAGCCTCGCTTACGAACGGCGGTACCACACTGTTTCCATGTGTTTTTTTCTTAGTCTCTAGCTTGGATGTAAATCAAATATTTTAGAACAAACGCGATTTCGCTGTACCTTTACACTAGACAATGACTTAAGCTGACTTCACCGAAACGTCACCGAATAGTACCTGTGCCGGCCCGTAGTGTTGCATATTCATTTCGGGAGCGCAAGAACACTAGGATGAACTTGAACGCTAGGGTGAACTTGAAGACGCATAGATTTGGCATTTTCTAGATATAACCGCCAGAGCCAAACGAGGAATGGGGATCATGCGGTTTCTCACAAGTGCGGATAGTTTTGGTCTTGTAGAAGCAAACTTGCTATGAAATGTGAACCAAGAAAGGTGAATATCTGGGAAGTTATACCCTATATCTGCATATTTCACCTGTGCCCTCGCCTTGACACTGCTGGAGCAACGGTATCGGCTCAAGGGCCACGGTGCGCTCCTGCCCTGTTGGATCTTCCTCTTTGTGAACGCTGAGGTGTTCGCAGAAGAGATCGAAGGTGACCAAATCCACCTTGCAAAGTTCGCAAGTGAAGGGTGACGAGTCGGCCGATGTGCACGCCGCGGTGTCTTGTTCTTGGGACGCCGTAGCATGCTCAGGGATCCTACAAAAGCAGACAAATATGAGGGACGACGACTACAATAGACAGAAGAATGTTTCTGCAAAATGGTTTGATTTCAATATATATATATATATATATATATACGGTTTTTCTGGTCATGGCTCCGTAATTCTTGTAAGACTGCGAAAAGATAAAAGGAGTTCATTTTCTGATTTCCACTCGTCATCACTTTAGCCACGGCCGCACGAAGGCCTCCCAAGCTCCCTGTTGAACAATTTGAGCAGTTATCAGAAGGGGAAATGTGATGCTGCTCCTCAAATCTGCGATGTTTTGTAAAGCGTTCAGCATTTTAAAAAATGTTGCAGCTTGTTCGGTCTATGGTGCATATTGCGCTGCCTATTCAATGTTCTTGGTCGTGTTGAGCACACCAGAGGCTACAACATCTGCTAAGACCACGGGCATGCTTAGCCAGCCGCCTGAAAGGCCCACTTTAACATTTCTGCGCCAATCGAAGTTAGTACCGAAGCCAGCGGACATCCTACGGGCACCGTTTCGGTGTCCGCAGCGGTGTAAGAAATTAAAGGCTTCGGTTTGTATATGAAATAGTGCACGCATTGCACAAGAATATTTCAGTGGCAAATCCGGTTTTGCACCGCTGTGTTGTCGGAGTGAACAGAGTTCCTACTAAGCGCAAATGCAGTGACCAGATATGCAGACATACAGCGTGCGAGACTTGAGAATACCCAAGGGGTTCTGTTGGCTACGAGCCTGTAGGGAAACGTGGACTTACCGTGCGGCAATCTTGGTCGTTCAAACACGTCCTACTGTCTCCGAGACGTTCTTTCAGTGCTATGGCGAGCGCGGTCGGATGGGCGCAGAGACCTTCGCGTACCGATCCTTTAACCGCGTAATGCTTAAATAGCGAGGGAAACAGCACGCTGACCAGGACTAGGCTGTATGCCTCTAGGAATGTATTTGCCTTGGTACCTTACAAATTGTTTTGAGTATGTCCATTTTTGCATATATCAGAGATGAAATACCTTTACAGTGTAGCGATAGCGTGGCGATACTCCACTCCTTTGTCGGAAAGAAGCTGAGCTGTTTCAAGAAGGACAGAAAGGGGCATTTTTTGCTATGCCATCCTAAAATGCGCTGCCGGCCTTTACGAGGTTGAATGTGATTGTATATGGGCTTCCGCGTTGCCATGGCAGACCAAGGTGAGCGTAATATATTGCCATAAAGGCGGCGCCTATTGCTCACAGCACGTGCTCGTAACAACAGTCCTCATGGTTCGCGTTGTGGTTATTTTAACGAAATCCTCACTACCTAGCCGGCCTGCTGGAAGATATAAGACCTATGTTCGGGCTAGGCAGCATGTGCACACGCGTGGTATTACACCAGCATAGAGTTTTCCATTAGTGGCGAGGCGGCTGTGTGGAAACTACTAATAAAACAATAGAATTGTTGTGACCTAAATGTGTGTCATCTCGGCGCAAAAGTAGCAATGCTTTGTTTCCCGACAGAAGCATTATAAAAGGGCGTTATGACCTGGGATAGACAAGCCACCCTTCTTGGAGCAGTGTCGCTACATAAGACAGCGTTCTCTGGAGCTGCCAATACTCGGATGTGGCGCTAAACGGCTGCCAAATAACGTTCATCTAATATCTGACAAACAGCTTTATTTCAAAAAAAATTTTGCCATACGGCATGTGTTTCACATGTCGAATATCCTCACATGACCTCATGAGAACGCATGATTTGTGCGTGTTATCATATGATCTTATGAGATTTTTCGATAGTGATACCCTGGGGCACGCCACATGGGCCGTTACAAAATACCATTGTCTGCTTTGGAGGTTGTCGGTGTAGATACTGTGAATTGACGTTGATCCTCAGAGACTCTCTACGGGACCTGATGAATTCTTCTCATAGCCTTCACTGTCTGGTCGCATTGATTTTTTTCCTAATGGCTGGAAGCAAAGATTTCATATGGGGTGCGTGTGACAGTGATACGCGTCTGTGGTATTTACAGCTGGTAGTGAAATTTACGCATGGTAATGAAGAAAGGAAACACATTCAAACGATTACTCCGCTCTACATGTTATAATCGGGATGTAAAGAGCCTAGCAGGCACAACACTACAGCCCAATGTAGACCACGTGGATTCGGATAAGGTGGATATGCAGCGGCCGGTTAAGGTGGAAAATGCAGCGGCCGATGAAGCGAATTGATCAGCGCGTGTGTTTAGCAACATGATACCTTATCTGCTGCGCTACCGGGAAGCATGTGTTGTCTAGATGTCGGGTGTAAATGGTTTTCCCGCTGTTTTCATCTCTTATGGCGACATATCATGAAATACGTTTAGATTGACTGATTTCCGGTGTTTAATATTTCAGAAGCAGCTGTGATTAAGGGAGAGGAGGTCTTTGAGGAGGGCTCAGGAAAATTTGACTACCGGGGTTTCTTTAACGTAATCTGATATATTATAATACATAATTTCACATAATTCGATATCCCCAATAATGTAAGTCGACTTTCGGATGCTGAGATTTCTTATGCAAGATCTGCATACCTCTCAGGCTCTTCACAGAGTCATCAATGCTTGTTTGCCGATGTGAATATTCTGGTAAGCTCATGGTGACTTTCCAGTCTGCGCGATGTACCCTATTTTTTGAGCACCAGCAACTTTATGTGCGTTCTATGGCGCATCTTGAGTTTCTGTGAAATTCTTACGCGTTTCCTTTGATAAAAGTACTGTAGCGGCATTACACAAACCATGGTAGATAACGCCGTGCACAGGAGGGCAAAACATGTTGTTCAAGGCAAGATGGAAACACCTTCCTTCCAATCTAACATTTGCCTAAAATGAGTGATGGATATTATTTTTCGTTGCTCTAAACAAATGAATATCGCGAACAGGACAACACAGAGTGTAGAACGGAAACAACCATTGGTTGTGTCACTTCTTCCCCATGTCTTGCCCTTGTCGCTTTTTCTTGTGCGAAGAATAACCAATAGGACGAGGTATCCACCCTTCTGGAAGTGGTCTTTAGGTCCTTTGTCTCGTGCCGCCAATCTACCACAAGGGTGGATGCCCTGCCAAACGTACAATACCTTCGTTATGCTGACCACCCGCCCAGAAATCCGCTTTTGCATACTTTACCAGTAAATACTCTGCGTTAGTGGTGGAGGCTTCCCTGTCTCCCGCAGCGGTGCCGATGTTTTGCTGTTTCACGAAAGGTTGTGTTCGGTTTAAGAGAGCCCAGGGTACCTTCCAGCTCCTAGGGCCACTTTCAAAATAAGGACACGTAAACAATCTAGCTCCAGGTATGAGCACTGGCGTGCGATGTTTTAGACACGATAGGAGCGCATGTCAAACTGCGTTGGTGCGCCTTCTAACGCTGGCACGTCTGAGATACAGGGCACACATTGCGTACGCGTGTCAAGTTAACATGGCAGCATGCTAGTTCGCCTGCTCCAACCAAGCATTCAACAGAACGTGAATGATCGTTACATGCGCCTCGTCTGTAGGTGGTGTTGAAGCGCGGAGCGATAAAAATATGAAGAAGTTAAATTCGTGCAGCAGTCGTCATAGGTTGCCCAAATATGTGCCTCGTTGCTACAAAACGCCCATAACGTGAACCATAACGTGAAGCAAGATGAGCAACAATGTAACGTGAAGCAAGATGAGCAACAATGTGAAATAATTATTTCACATTGTTGCTCATCTTGGTTTTCACACTTGGTTTGTTTCTTGTTTTTGATGCTGCGCTTTGCTGTTTAAGCTTTGTTATTGCTTTTATTGTTTGGTTTTACCTTTGTTTTTGACGCAGCTTCTTTGTTGCTTAAGAAATCTTAGTGGTTTATTTGTTTTTTTTCCGGCGATTCATGATTGTTCGCACGTAAAAGTTTTATTACCCTTTACAAACATGAGGTTGTGAAATGTGGTGCGCAAGGTTCCGGCTGTATCCCTCGCCTTCTGTGGCATTGCTACTTGTATACTGCCTGGCACGAGGGCCTGACGTGGTGTTTATGGTGGTGATGTGGAGGGTTGTTGTCTGAAGGTTCTATCTTGGCAGAGATTACGTTTGGCGGCTGTGTGCATAAATTCGATGTTGCTTCAATAAATGTCAGTTGAAAGTGAGCGCCAGTCCTGTGTGTAGCCTCCTTCTTTTTGTGTGTTGTTTTGTTAGCGCTCCGTTTTTTCCCGTTTGAAGCATGAACCAACTCGCCCAAAGACAAATTCTACTAAGACATGGGGTAAGTTTTCTTGTTTTTAATATATAAGACAATTTAAGACAATAAATTTGATTGGCTTGTAATACTTGATGTTTAGCAAATAAGGGACCCGTGCTAAGACCTTGCGGGTGACCATAATATCCTTCGAATATTCTTAGTACCTTCTTCTGTAATGTCTTTAATGCTTTATAATTTTGAGCTGTTGTTGTGCCCCAGATCAAAGCACAGTAACTCATCCGGGAATAAAACAGTGTATAATACAACGCTTTCTTGAGCCAAGGTGGTAATAACGGACTTAGTTTGTAGATAAGTCCAACGCTTTTACTTAAGTCTGCTGCTAATTTGTTTATGTGTTCATTCCAGGAAAGGTCTTCCTGGAACCACACACCCAAGAATTTCTGCACGTTGACTTGCTCTAGCATCTGGCCCTCAAAGGAAACACTTAAACGTACGTTTCGTGGCTTATTGATAGGCGCAAACAACATGTATTTAGTTTTACTTGCATTTAGCCGCATATTGTTCATTTTAAGCCAAGAAGACAACTTATTCAGATATGTGTTTACACTTATTTAAATTTGAGATATTGAGGGGACAGCAAAAAAGTATTGGTGTCATCGGCAAACATAATTGATTTTGGAGAATCCGTAATGCGACACAAGTCATTCACATAAACTATAAACAGCAGGGGACCAAGTATAGACCCTTGAGGGACACCTTTGCTCACTTTCGCATGAGACGATCTCTTGATTGACAGCAACATATTGGTTGCGGTCGGTTAAGTAATTGCGCAGTAAACTGTTAGCAATACCACGGACACCATAGTTATTAACTTTATGTAATAAAACACTGTGGCTCACTGTGTCTAATGCTTTGCGTAAGTCCACAAATAGTCCAAGCGTATACAGCTTTTTTTCAGAATGGACAAGAATCTCATTTTTTATGTCAAGTAATGCGAGCTCGGTGGATTTGTATTTCTGACAGCCAAATTGGGAGTCAGTTATAATGGGTTGATTGGCAAAAAAGTTTCGTAGTCTACTATTAATGTTTACCTGCTTCACTCACTCTCCATCTGCTCAGTGCCTAGTGGTTCGATGCACACAAATGAGAACACACATATTTGGACGAAAAGTAATTTTGTAGTGTTCCTTGAATGGGAACAAAAAAAAAAGACCGGTGCAGCGTTAGCATGTTAGTTAGATCCATTCGTAGACTAGTAAAAAAGACGTTTCTCTGGTCATCATAGGGGGATATGCTGAGCGCATGTTATCGCTTGTACGACTGCGAGGCGACTACAGAGGCGAGATCTCGGACTACAAGCCGCATTCTGATGCGCGCCGGTTTAGTGTGTGTCGACGAGCATGCTGGCGTGAAGAAAAGGACGAGCATGCTCAATGCGCGCTGGTGAACTTAGCCCAGAAGCATAAGGAACCCTAGCTGTGCCGGTACTTTTTCGAAACTCTGGTGGTTGTCCTGCGGGTACTGCGATCCTGTTGAAGTTCATGTGAGAAGCTGGAGCCTCTTAATGTTCCCATCGGCATAACCGCCTGCGTAAAACAACCGCCAGTGCCTTGGCCAAACTTTACCGGAACAGTACTACACACACTCACCTTTCTAAGAGCCCCCTGTTTTCAGGAAAACACAACAGTACGCCAAATGGAGCCAATTATGATTTCATAACGGATGCCTTTCTCACTGATTGCATTGTTAGTTGTTCTTGCTACAAGATATCAAGCCATTTCTCTGCACTTTTGGTTCAAGTGTCATAAGCCAGGGACGCGAAAAATAGAAAAAGGTTGGAAGTACACCCACAAAGGGTTTCCTAAAGAGGAATTCGCATGACAGCAGCGACACACGCGAATCAGATATGACCCGGCGCTCACATTCTCGTTAAGGAAGCTTAATCCCATGAAAATTACGGGGAAGGACTCACCGACTGCCGTGAAGTGGGATGGAAGGATCATCATCCGAGCTATCACTGCGAGTACTCCATGCCTCGCCGTCATTTTCACACAGGCGAGGCCCTTTTCCATAGCGTCTGTGTTCGCCCATGTGTGGCTTCGTGCATCACGGGGAACTGACGCCCACCGACAGCTGCTCCATGAAGGTGCAGTGCTGAAGAGTAGCGCATGCGCATTGATTGGTAGCCAAGATGCAAGACTTATCACTCGTCGAGTGCTTGAGTCGAGTCGCAATGGCACTTGCGGAAACAAAATTGATGGCAGAGTGCAGAACGACACGGCCCCCGAACGCGTGGAAATGTCTTTTTTTGGTAGAGATTGGAGTGGATCTACCAGTAGACTGACATCACCTTTTGGATGCGTTATCAATCCTTTCTACCAGATTCTTGCAAGAAATTCCGTGCTGTCGTACTGTCTTGACGAAAGTAATGCCTGAAAGATGCATATCTATTACTGATAAGCAGGCTACAGGATGCTGTGAAATTTTGATTTTTGTCTACCCGCCACAGTGGTCTGGTGGTTATGGAACTCGTCTGCTGACCCAACCGTCGCGGCATCGAAGTACTGAGGGATGTATACGCACATTAAAAACCCCAGGAGGTGGAAATTTCTGCACTGTTGTGACACTGCGTCTCTGATAATCATACCGTGGTTAGCGGACGCGCAACCTCAAAAACGATTGTATGCAAAAATGCACCATACCGAAGCATGGTACACGGCTGCGAAAATGTATGATGCACCATGAGAAAAATTTTCATTTAAGCTCGACAATATTATTAATTACTGCTGATTATATTTTAAATTCAAAGCATTTCTTGGCGAACGTAACTTTGATATCTATCTATCTATCTATCTATCTATCTATCTATCTATCTATCTATCTATCTATCTATCTATCTATCTATCTATCTATCTATCTATCTATCTATCTATCTATCTATCTATCTACGAATCAAGCAAATCGTTGATAAAACGCGATTCTTGCAAATCGTCGAGTTCCTCACGGAATACTGATGAATCGTAGACCGCCCAGTGGCCAAAGGCGTTGCAGCATTCCCCGTAATAATTCGTCTACTAAAGCTAAAGCCAATGGGACGGCTCAACGCAAGGTAAAGCTAAGTTAGAGGGCCTATAAATTCACAGTTCTTCTGTATGTTCAAGGAAAGATCCGAGGAATTAAGCCACGGGACGTGACATGACCTGCACTCAAACGATCTGCCAAACCTTCCTTTATCATATAGCGGTACCTTAGGGCAAGGGCGCTACGCTTGCTGCACATGTCTGCACATGTCGACCTGCACATATCTACGCGTCCCAATCTCTGTTCTATGAAAGTACTCTAGGACCCGCATGGGCGGGGAGCTTAAGTACGCAGCATCGCTGCGGACAGCAGCGCGACGCCTGCGCGACATTTCGAAGGCCTTGCTTTCAAAAGTGTAAAGTCCGTGAAGTTTGAATGGTTGAGGCGTGTTACGCGAAGCACCAGCTTTTCCTTCGAGAAGAGTTTGCGTCGTGCTCCATATGTCGGAAGCGATGTATTCAGTTTCATGCCCTCGGATCCTTTCATTCGTCGACTCTGGTTCCTTAGTTCTATGTGTCTTAGGTATAGCACGTCTCTCGCTACACAGGAAAGTACACGGGATTTCCCAACTGGTGTTGTCCCTGAGAGACGCAAAAATGCGTAAATGACACGGATAGTAGCTTGTTAATGAAGTAACTAATAATTTTTTAAATGGAAGTGCAGGTAGGATAAAGCGCCGCACAATTGATGTTCCCTGAATATGAGGACTGAAATTTCTTGCGTTGCAGTGACACCCAAGTATGTAGGTACGTTGCATTACAGGTTTAAGTGGAGAACGTGAATTGAAAAATGTAACCGTCAAGCGTATGGAACTTCGAGTTTCATTATAAGAAGCCCTACAGATTACGTGAAACGCCCGAATGTCTATCGCATTTAGTCACAGACAGGCTGAAATTGCCTCACTCACGAACAGGGCATTGTGTGCACTCTTTTGTCACATATAACACAAATGCCCTGTCATGCACTCCTCTATTACTAAACCTTATTTCTTGTCCCTTAACATTGTCGAGCACCTACAGTGTGCTCCTCAGCGGGAGGGAACACACGAGCACGTGCACATTCTCTGCAGCGTCTGCATGCGGCGCCAGCCTGTGGAAGCAAACGAAATCACTCCAGCTTTTGGGGCCACATCTTACTGCCGAGAACTACCCATTGTGGGAGAGGATCGTACTCCTTGTCGGCCATGCATGGGTATTCTGCGTGCCAATAGATAACGCAAAAATCCAGTGCCTTCACTCTCGAAGGCACTTTTCGGCGCACTAAGCATGTCGCCACAGAGCATAGGCAACGAGCTCTGGAATGCATGGTGGGTCACGCTTCCGAGGAGTGAGAAGCCGTGATGGCGGCCGACGCAGGGCATGCCACAGTCGCTACGTTATCTCTACAAGGCAAGAGAAGAAGAACTCCAAAGGGGAGCGGCGATAGTTGCAGTGTTTAGGTGAGGACGGCGTCTTGCCCTGCCGAAAGCGTGATCTCGCCTCCAGCCGGAGCAGTGGTGATATGCGATGATGATGATGGTGGGGATAAGGTTGGCCCTACAATCAGTGCGGTGCTCCGAGGCCCTGATCGATCAGCCCTACCTCTCTAGGCCGAACTCACGAATCCCCCACCAATTCCGAATCACCGATTGCTCATTGCTCCTTTGACAGGTAGAATTGACCAATCAGTTGTAGCCATCTTGGAACAGTATTCTTTTGGCACGGCATGGACCCCTAATTCATGCCTCCCGAAACAAAACATTACGCTTCATCTCCGATGAAATACCACGAAAAATATTGAGCAATATTGACTGCAACACGCTGACGCGTGGCAAACAGAGTTGAACCGTTTGCCTTGAATTTTGGAGAGCTCGCTGTAGGAAGCAAAGTGGGAAGTGCACGGCGTATTTGACAAGACTTCGCAATCTCGCCCTGCTGGCTTTGGTAAAATTGATTGATTGATTTTTGGGTTTAACGTCCCACAACCAGCTCTGATTATGACAGACGCCGAAGTGGAGGGCTCCGGAAATTTTGACCACCTGGGGTTCTTCAAGGTTCACTGACATCGCACAACACACCGGCCTCAACATTCGGCCCCATCGAAATGCAGCCGCCGCGGCCGGGATTCGATCCCTCGACCTTCGGATCAGCAGCCGAGTACCATAGCCAGTAGACCGCCGTGGCGGGCAGGCATTGGTAAAGACAGCAGCTGATAGCGTGTCATCGGCCGCTGGTAGTGATGCGTTTGCAACAATGCGCAGGCACATAAAGTTATCTATGATGCTATGTGGCGACATTGGGATAGGTTGGGACGTAATCTGCCGCTATCTGTGTTGATGTTGGCTGAAGATCGATAGACATGCATTACTGTTCTCGCGCGAAATGCCTTGAGTGTACACTACAGCAGTTTGCACGCAGTGGCATTGCTTTCATAACCAAATGGTGTAGCGAGTGCCTTTGCATAAGCAGGGTCAGGTTGGCTACCCTGTACTAAGGGACTGGGAATGAGGAATAGAAAGATCAAAGAGAGAACAGCGAATGAAACAGGTGGCAGGGAATGTGACATAATGCGTTGGCACGTGAGACATTGTGCTGGTACTCTGTCAAAAGCGTTCACATAAGCATGCATGGTCCTCAAGAAACAAAACAGCCTGTGCAGAGAGATCCAAACAGGAGAAGGGAGAAGGGTTACTGCATCCTGCTGTGATTTGTTATCTGAACTTTCATCTAGAGACTCGTGGATGAGCCCAGCTCATCAGTCTGTGCGGTGGGTCCATGATGCACGCAAACTGTGCCTGACGAAACCCCTTCTCCTCCTCTGTCACCGTCTGTCAAGGCCACCGGCTGACGCTATGGTACAAAGAGGAAAACGGGTGTAAGCGCCATTTAACGACTGTGTGTCATTATGAGAAACCGTTTTTAATAGAATGCGTAGCTAAAGCTCAGGTTATTGTCACTAGGGGTGTGAAGCGATGGCCTTGATGACAGAAGATGGATGATGGCGGTGTTGCTGACACGCCTCTAAGCTTGTCGTCGCTCCCTTTGTCCTCTTTTCCATGTGATTTGTATGTGATTTACGCGGTAAAATACGAAGGCTTCTATGCAATTCACCTTTCAGCGCACAAGTAAGACACGTAAAAGAGAAAACTCCGCGACGACAGGCGCTAACATAACAGATTTTATTTTGAGAGCGGCATACACTTATGCATGAAGGTGATAAGAGCCCGCAGAACCCAACTTCCACCTTACGACACTATTTAGCATGTATATTATTGAGCATACAAATAACGTTTATGGTATTTGATGGATTCTAAATGCAGCCCTTGTTGACGATGTCATCATTGCGAAGATGTCAAAAATAATTCTGATTGAAACTTCAGATGACGTTTGAGCCATTGTGAGTCACTTGTAAAAATTCATTTGATTCATTTAATTTTTATTCCATAAAGACCCCTTTGAGGGAGTATTACACAAGGGGTGGGTGCATACCTGAAAAATCAATGCCATATTTTAATACATTACGAAGTAATCTGTTATAGTGGCCAAAAATGTGGAGGGAGAAGGGACGGCTGTAATGACGCTGGAAAGGCCGTACCACGTATGCTGCTGCACGGCAGAAGAATGACGAAGAAAAACTGACGGTGCCCGCATGTAGGCGCGCAACTCGTTGCGGACCACCGGTGCATGAGGAGATGCGTGTCGGGGGGAGGACGTATGGTGGCTGGCCGAGTGAGCTGTAAAAGAACTGACGAAATAGACGAAAGCCTGCAGTGCGGCGACGGGATGCGAATGTTCTTGGATTCCACCTAACTGCAAACTCGCTAAAGCAATTCCAGTTCTTAAACGTAACAGAAAAGGACATACCTTTCTCAATATTCGAGCAATTGCTCTAACTTCTAATGTAATGCAACGAATACAAAAAAGTATGTATATTCGCGGAGCGAAATTTAAAGATGATTGAATGTATAGATGGAATTTATAGGTAGCGATCTTCCTAGCCCCCACCAAATTTGGTTCAGATCTGGATGTCGCATTTGTCATGCTCATGTGGACTTTAAAAGCCGAAAAATATTATCGCGGTACCAGAGCCATACAGCTGTTCTGGTAACATTAGATATGTCAAGAGGCTATGATAGTGTAGACTATAGCATATTATTACACCAACTAAAGAGTTACATATTCTGGACTTATATAGCGAGCTGGTTTCAAGCGTATTTAAATGAGAGAGCTTTACTCTTTCTTCAAAGGTCATTCTTCTCGCCGACGTGGACAGTCACTCATTGTTCCTCAAAGAGCTGTGCCTTCCCCCTGCTGTTTAATGTGCTACAAAGTTCTATTACCAACCATGATTGTATGTTCACCTAGTGCGCAGATGATGTCGCGTTCTTAGGATTAGGCAATGACTTACATTCTCTACATAATTGCTTACACCCAAGTGCAGAATAGAAGACTGGTTAAAAGTAATTCGCTTGTTTTTTCAATGTTGTGATGATCACTGTGGTCGTATACCCGCTAAGTGACTTAATCTGACGCTTACTTACAAACTCCAGCATATTCCACACTTGGACAGGGCGAAATGTTTAGAATTCATTTATAATAGTCACCCACTCTGGCTGACACACACCAACTACATAGCTAGCAAAGGAGTTTGCGTGCTTTGAATCTTGTGCGAAATTAGTCACAATCGTCCAGGTATGCGGAGGGACAAGCTTGTCATTGTATACAAAATGTGCGTGCGCCCTCTTTTAGAATTTTTGTGCTAGCTGTATTCGGGTGCTCACAATTACAAATTGCACCCCCAAATTGTTCCGGAAAGAAAGGCCATTCGTCTGTTTCTTGGATTACCGAAATCAGTTGGTACAAATATTTACATAGAAGATCGCTTGCCTTTCTTCCCGTGCAGATTCCGGTTACTTACTGTTCAGACTTTCTTGAAGACCCACGAGAATCCTATACAACTACAAATTGTTTTTGTGCATGAGCGTCGATTATTTTTTAGTCCTGTTGGCCTTGGTTCTGTGTCCTCATGTGGTCTTTGTGCAGCAACTTATTGGCCACCTAGAAGTAGAGTTACGCGAAGTTTCCCCAACTGGTGAAAGGGACAAACTTCAAATTATCTTTCATCACATATATCCGAGCAACAGCAGACATCTGCCATGGAATTTATTAAACGGTGAATTACGAAGTAATTTAGGTGATTTAGACATCCGAGAGATCGTTAATAGAGGTGTCTCGCAAAGAGACAAAAAAGTGGCCCCCACCTGCCCGAAGGGAATCGTGAGGAAATGCGAATGCATTTCTTACGCCGAGAGTACACCATCGCCTTGAGAGGCGCCCAGCCAGCGAGCGGTCGAGAGAGGCGCGCGCTTCGCTCCATTTATATATACGTGCGAGCGAGCGAACGGGAGAGTGGGGCGCAGGGAGGAGAGAGAGCGAACGGCGAGAGTAGGAGCGTCGAAACATTGCACCTACCCTCTCCTACACTCTCTCCACACGCGCGGGAGCTCCGCCGAGCTCCCACGATGCGAGCGCCCTCACACGCCAGAGCGCGCTCCTCCTCTCCACACACTCTCCGTTACTCCGGCCACACCACCTGCTCTGGTTGCTAGGTGCGAGGATAAGCGCGCGCCCACAGCTGTTGCTATGGGAGAGGGAGTGAGAGCGCAGAGATGCGGACACCGACGGACGCGTGACATTGCTCGACTAAGAACTCCTATCGCATTTCAAAACCTGGGATAAATGTATTTTTTGAAAGCTTCAACTGGATATTCTCACTAAGACGTCTTGATTTATTATCAGTACAATATGTAGAATTTCTGGCTGCTATTAAGGACTTGCAAAAATTAAGTTCAGCGACATCATTAGTGCTAATTGACACAGATCCCTCATCTTTATGCACTGCTCTTAGTGCAAACAGTTATTCACGCATATTACGCGCTTTTCATTCCCTTCTTCCTGGTCATGTAATTCAAATTATATTGATGTGGGTGACTGTTCACAAAAGAAGTATACTGCATGCGATTACGCACATTGTCTCAGTACTTCCAACATCAGCACTCATAACAGCTACAAGATTTAGAAGGACGCCTGCAACACAGAAATATAGTAATTGATTATTATTCGCATTAAAGTGAATATCGACGCCACTTATTCCAGTGGAATAGACACGCATTCCCTTGCGGAAAGCTACAAGTTCTTTTTACGCAATTATGTTGTCGAATTCCTAAACTGAACCTTCATATGCATAGAGATGGTCAGCCCCGTCCCCTTACTGTCCACGTTGTTGGGAAGACGAATCTATACATTAATATTTCCTAAAGTTATGTCGCTCTTTCTGATGACGATAACACACGTTGCAAGATACTTTTTTTAGGATTGGTTGGATTTCTCCGTCTCGAATATTGTCTTTGGTGAGCCTCGTTCTCAGGACATTGTCACGTGAATGTATGCTATACTTTTCTTAAAGCTATAATTGATTCAGGACGGTTCTATTCACAAATTCGTACTCTGTACTAATAAATTATTTCAGATTATTATTTTCTGACTAGCATCTAAGAGTACTTCTTGGGTAACTAAATTTTTTCGCATCATGGCCAATCCCCCAGGGTGGGTGTATGCCAAGGAAAAGGCTGCTGCAACAACAACAACAACAACAACAACGACGACTACGACGACGACAACGGCGACGACAAGGACGACGACAACGACGACGATAACGACGACGATAACGACGACAAATGACGCACATTCGCATTGCATAGAATAAATGCACGTGAACTGACACTTCTCTGATACACCACATAAGTTATGAGAGCCAGACAACAGTATTATTATTTCAGATTTATTGAAAGCATGCACGAATGCATTTGTCAGATAATGATAAAATGGAAGGCATTCCTGCAGCTGCATCGCCATGTCTAAGAAGTGCGACAGATAATGGGACACTATAGAGGCCCTCAAGGATCAAGATGTTGCCCGGCGAAGATAAAGCAATGCTAAGCTGTATGTGTTGTGGCGTAGGGTATTGCGTCTTAGGCAGCCAATTCAACGTCAGCTGTGGTGAGTATGGTTTCCAAAATAACTTAGTTACCCATAATCCTCAGAATCACTTTCCCGCCTTGACAATCTCGCCAGGAGAAGAAATATCCATCTATCATTCGTCCATCCACCTAGCACTAATGGACGTGAAGTGATACTCAAGCGACGTGGTGAGAAATGACACTGTCATAAAGGTAAAAAAAATAATAGCGCGCTAAGTTAGAACAGCAGGAGGCTTCGGAAGGCTTGTTATGCCCTAAGATTTTTTGTAATCCAACAATTTTTTAAAGTACTATCGGCATAATATGATGTGATTTGAAATAATCAAAATTTCCTAACCGAAATATAAAGGCAAACACGCAGTAGTACCTGTACTCACAACTGAAATGGATGGCTAGAGAATGCAGAAGAAGAACACAAAAATTTTTACAAATGTACAGTGTAGCTACGCTCATAGCACCATCAGGTTGACACCAGAGCCGACGCCATATAAGAGCTTCATCTATTATCCTACACCGGATGACTCCAACCTCCGGACAAACTTGCAACAGTAGTAACCAACAGGGAAGCAGGAATTTCAAACTGCGAATAAATAGCGTTGAGTTCGCACATCGTTTTGTAATGTTTTTTAAGCGAAAAGTTTTACGCTCCTAACGCGGGGTTATTACCAGTTTCTACGTTTACTAATGAGCGACCGTATTCCTGGCTTTGTGTGGGTAAGGTCCAAAGTTTTCTCTCAAATGCGATTTGTTGTGTTGATAACATTCACGGAAGTTTCACAATATACAAGGTCAGCTTAAACAAAATTCGGGAATCACGTTACTCGTGGTCTGACGCTCTAGCGAAACAGTCTGCAGCAAAGGGAATGGATGGCTATTTAAATTTTCTTCTTTTCTTGAACACAATATCTTCAAACTCATTATGAAAATTGTCAAATGCAGACATTTGGGATTGTTGGTGCGCTCAATAAGGCGATACTTGTCTATGATCCATTTGGATAAGTTTTCGGGAACCTTAGGCATTAGCATCTCTGCGCCAGCGTTGGTGTGATCGAAGAGATGCGCATGTTGCGAATGTTTGACCGCATGTATGACATTATAAGGGCTTGTGGTCTCTATGAGAAATCTTGTGCCAAGTGAGGCTGTGTTTCTTGGCGAAGGCCTTTCCGCCAGCGTGATTACGGTGACGTGCAATGAGAAGACTTGTTTGCATTGTGCAGCACTAATTCTTTTCGTCTTTGTTGATACAACGGTGCTTAGCCAGTTGGGCTTTTCGTGCAAACGATTTCTTGCATATTTCACAACTGTAGGGCTTTTCGCCTGTGTGAGTGCGGTAGTGGTCAATGAAAGTACTCTTGTGTGCAAACGACTTTCCACAAATATTGCAAGTATACGGCTTCTCGCCTGTGTGAATACGACGGTGTACTTTGAGATTAGACTTCTTTGTAAACGATTTGTCACAAATGTCACATGGGTAGGGTTTCTCGCCTCTATGAGTACGGTGATGAGCAGCGCGACACTCCTCTGTCTTAAACGATTTTCCACATATCGGGCAAGCATGGCTTCTGTCGTCTGTGTGAGTGCGGCGATGTCTTTTGAGAGCGTTATTTGTTTTGAATGATTTGCCACATAACTCGCAAAGACAGGGCCTGTGGTTTGTGTGAGTGCGCCGATGGTCAATGAGATATCCCTTTGTTTTGAACGATGCCCCACATAGCTCGCAAAGATAGGGCCTGTCGTTTGTGTGAGTGCGGTGATGTTTTTCGAGAATGTCCTTTCGTTTGAACGATGCGCCACAGAGCTCGCAACGATAGGGCCTGTCATTTGTGTGAGTGTGGCGATGTTTAGTGAAAGTGCTGCTTGTTTTGAACGATCTGCCACATATCTCGCAATGATAGGGCCTGTCGTTTGTTTGAGTGCGGTGATGTTCCTGGAGATGGTTTGCACGCTTGAACGATTCGTTGCATATTGCGCTCGTGTAAAGGCGTTGCCCTGAATCCTGCTGAACACTGTCAACGTCGGGTTGCACAGAACCTTGGTGCTGTCCCTCCTCTTTTCCTAGAGTGTTTCCGGAATACCCGGCAGCCTTGTTAGGACGTACATCACGATGGGCAAGCCTGGGGACATCGGGGAGCCTATAAGCAAGAAAACACATGCCTAAGTTGGTGTATGTTGACAACTGACACGGGCAAGAAACATTTTTCTCGTGTTTCTGAAGCATTGGATCAACATCTACGCTAAAAAATGAAGTAGGAGACGAAATTCCCCATGAAGTGGCAGAAATGTTTTTCACGGTACCACGCGTCGAGTTTAAAGCATAACTGACCATGCACTGTGTGAATGCGTGCCATAATATTGTACTTCCTTGAGTACAAATAATTAGGTCACGTTTCCATGCCACTGACTCGATTTGGTGTTCACGCCCTGCCTTCTGAAAGCACAAATCTTGAATCACGGCTGTATAAGAGAGCTGGGGTGGTCAGTGGAAATTTTTAATGGAACGTAGAAGCATAGGTATGGTTGAAGGATATGGGCAAGGGGCTAAACTCTACGCCAGGCTGGTGCAAACAACAGTCCACCCTCACCGGCTAACAGTGCTTATACGACGATTTAAGCTACTAGTGTTTTATGCGTCAGAACCACGATAGGATTGCAGGCATGCAGTACCAGGTGGCTTCGGAAGTATTGAATAAGTTAGATTATTTATCACGCATTAACAACGCACTCTACGTGGCTTCCTAGCCATTTTGGTCTCCAACAAAAATGTGACCGCCGCTACCTGGAGGAACCTTCGTTATTCTGGTCAGCCCTCAACCGTCAGTTCCTTTGTACGGCTGGAGTGAGCATACCTTTTTAGATGTTCGTAATTTCAAGGTAACATTTTTCCAACATTTTTGCTTCCGCCAAAATGACTGGAATATTCAGAATTTTGTTTCGGGACGTGTCTGAGCCCCTTCGTATATGTTAATGAGTGTGTTTGCCCTTGAATGCGCATATATGTGCACACAAACTTGAAGAATTCCTGGAACGTCGTCTACCTCACTCTGGCTACGCCTGTGACCAAAAATAACCTTATAACGTCTTTAAACTATACAGAAATTGTGGACGGGAAATTGTGGCAAGCGCGAAGCCGTTCAGTGATACCCAAACCACTTGTGCCCCGCCACGGTGGTCTAGTGGCTAAGGTACTCGGCTGCTGATCCGAGGGTCGCGGGATCGGATCCCGGCCGCGGCGGCTGCATTTCGATGGAGGCGAAATGTTGAGGCCCGTGTGTTGTGCGATGTCAGTGCACGTTAAAGAACCCCAGGTGGTCGAAATTTCCGGAGCCCTCCACTACGGCGTCTCTCATAATCAGAACTGGTTTTTGGACGTAAAACCCCACAAAACAAAACAACAAAACAACAAGAAACCACTTGTTCTTCTCAAAACGTTCTGGTGCCCGCAGTGGCGCAAAATCCTATGTGATAATTACTCATGAGGGTAGAAGCACCGTCCCGGTGCATACTAGAGGGTCGAATGCGGCCTCGACTATTAGGGCTTGAGTCACGAAACATTTACTGTCAGTGACGTGACGTGTTATAGACAGATGTCACGAACGGTAAAGTGCGGTCCTGTTCCCGGTGGTCATTAGACGCGTAAATAGAGCGCATTACAGTGAGTGTACCGTTGAAGCCGTCAATAAGTCCATTTCCCTGTGTATGGTAAGCCGTCGTGAAGTTGTGGGAGGTTGAGCGGGCGCCAAAACGCTGAGGAACTTTGGAAATGATGGAGCTCTCCATGAGAATTTGTAGCTGGGGAGTAGTTGACTGGATTTATTGATATTTCGATGCATAGAATGCGGCACATTTGATCTCTGCTACAGCCATGTTGCGATAGGATAGGTGTTCACGACAATGAAGAGAGTTTGCATGTTTTTTTTTTAACATACATCATCGGTTTCAGCTCCTCTCCGTGAACTGTATTGCTGCGCGTTGTCTTAAGCCAACGCATGGCGGCCAAGCGGCCAAGCAGCTGCTGCTGGTGTGGAGAGGTGCCTCTGCTTGGCTGTTTGGTAAACTTCTTTCCCGAGAAAGGTGCCGTTGCCTGCTTCTCTCGTTTCTCGTTTATTCCGCGTACTTTCGCTCCCAGAACTACTGGCCAAGCTGCTCTGGCGACCACAAATAATAACGTAATTTCGCTTACACCAAATGAGTTATGTATCAGGCACCCGGCAAAATTTTGCTGGTTTGTTGAGATACACCGTGAAGTTGAGATACTAAAGGAGGCATGCGCATGGGAGATACCTTTTCTACAATACTGACGACCCCATGATAAGAACGACTAATCTGAAGCCTGCGAAATACAGTTAGCTACACGGGAGTTTCAAAAAATAATCGGATAGCGGGAAACAGGATTGATGAGATGGGATATTAACGACCTAGTCCTAATCAGTCATACTCGGTCAGTTGTTACTTCCTGAGATATGAGAAATAGTTTCCTTCCGCTGTTTATTCTACAATCTAAAGCGGGTGATGCAAGTATGTGGCTGGTAGAATTCCCGAAGATGTTGAACGTAGGGTACGAGGGAGGAAGATTTTTTCTAAAGAGGCAAATAAAGCGCGACGACAAGTTCTTAGCTTAAGGTTACATTTCGTGCTTGTGTTCTTTAGGCTTATATTCCAAACAATTTTATGCGTGGTTATGATGTGTGATGTGGACGGTTTGAAAAGTGCGCGTGAAAAATAAGTGAGTGAGGCAATGAAGAAGAAAAAAACGACGGAAGACTGTAGCGAACCAGGAGAATACCAATGAATGAAAGACGAAGACGACGAAGAAGAAAAGGGGTGGCATCGCAAAATTAAATAAAAAGACAAAGGCAGACAAGCACGATGACCCGTGGTGTTCCCGACGGTCAATAGCTGGCGGTCAATAGCAGAGAGAATTCCAGGACTGTTCCCCTATCCCATCCTCATGACATTCCTCCTGGGAGACTGCACTGGCCAGCTCAGCGCCGCAGGAGCAGCGTCGGCTGATCCAGCGAGCACGTGGAGTGGCGCGAGCCAATGGGGCCCTGAACTAAGGGCTCCACCCTACGAGGAAGATCCCTCATTTCGTTTCAATAAATGTTTACTCTCTCTCTCTCTCTCCAGGACGACGAGTGAAGGCAGAGGATCGTCCACCGGACCGGGCGTTGAAGACGGCGGTCGGGTTCTGGACCCGAGCCACCAAGGGTTTACCCGAGCGGGACGTCCTGCTGTTCCGACTACTGCCATCGGAACGCCAGCGGCTCGCAAGCTCCAGGCGAGGTCTTACTGAATCCTGTGCCCGCAGGCATAGAGTGAATAGCCGTGCTGCGGGTCCGAGTTCCACGTTCAGATGCCTGCCAAGATGGCGCTATCACCTGAATGACCGCCTAAGCGTCCACGTCCTCCGTCGCCACGAGATATCTGGTATCGTCCTTTTCAGAAGTCTTGCGCTCTTCGATCCGCTTTTCAATCAAGCTCAGTGACGATTTGGTGAGCTAATCCACTTCTTCCGCGTCGCCTCCGCACACCACTGCGTGTGCGGAGGTTCTTTCTAGTGTGTATGGGTCCATACACACTTGAACTCACATAGAGGCGTACTTAAAACGTACTCCTTCTCGAAACAGTGATGTCTTATAAATGCGAAGCATTTCTTAGCGAGTTTGAGCTTCTCGGCGAGTTTGAGTTTATCTATCTATCTATCTATCTATCTATCTATCTATCTATCTATCTATCTATCTATCTATCTATCTATCTATCTATCTATCTATCTATCTATCTATCTATCTATCTATCTATCTATCTATCTATCTATCTATCTATCTATCTATCTATCTATCTATCTAGCCGCCTACGATTTTGTGCTCTCCTGGCCGTTTCGCTAATCGGATGTTTACGAAAATTGGTATGCCACATCATGACTACACGACGAACAAATGGCACGTCATAACATGAAAGTCATAACATGCGTGTCATGAGCGGCATGATTTACATGTCACAGTCTTGGTGCTCTCCTGGTCGTCTCGTTAATGGGATGTAGGCAAAAATTGGTATGCCAAAATATGACTGCATGGTGAGCATAAATGACAGGTCATAACATGAAAAACATGACATGCATATCATGAGTGACATGATTTACATGCCACCCGTTTCGTTAATGGGACGTGTATGCAAATTGACATGCCACGACATGAGTGCATCACAGGCATGGCAGGTCATAACACGAAAATCATGACATGCATGTCATGAGTGACATGACTTACATGCGATGGTCTTGGTGCTCTCGTGGCGGTTTAGTTAATGGGATGTATACGAAGATTGGTATGCCACAACATGAATGCATGGCGAACATGACTGACAGGTCCCAACATGAAAATCATGATATGCATATCATGGTCGACATGATTTACATGCCACGCGTTTCGTTAATGGGGTGTATACGAAAATTGGCATACCACAAGATGACTGCATCACGAACGTAAGTTACAGGTCATAACGTGAAAATCATGACATGCATGTCATGACCGACATGATTTACATGCCACGGTCTTGGTGCTCTCCTGGCCGTTTCGTTAGTGGGATGTGTAGGATAATTGGTATGCAACAATATGACTGCATGACGAACATAAATGAGAGGTCATAACATGAAAAGCATAACATGCATGTCATGGGCGGCATGATTTACATGACAGGCGTTTCGTTAACGGGATCAATACCACAATTGCTATGGCACAACACGACAGCATGATGAACGCAAATGACAAGTCATAACATTAGAATCATGACACGCGTGTCATGACCGGCATGATCTACATGCCATGGTCTTGGTGCTCTTACGGCTGTTTCGTTAACTTCACATGTACCAAACTCGGTATAGCGAGACAACAATGCAAATCGATTTTACGTTCCTTATGCGTGCTTCGCATTTCCTTGATTCCCACTGCACGTGGGATCTGCCAATTTTTTCTCTTTCGAGTGCTTATGATTTCATTTTCTCTCTTTTCTTATTAGTTTATAATAAAAACATTCCGTTGTCTTGGGTGAAAAAAGGCTTTGTCCGTTTCAAGCAAATCTGTTCAAAAACCTGCTATCATCACAGTGATACTTAAGGGATCGTTAGTACCTCTAATCGGGTGTGTTACATCGAGACGTTAATTTCTGAAATGACGAGGACACAGTGAATCATAATTCAGGAACAAGGCTTTACAAGACAGTGATACTCTTGAGCAAGAAGAAAATTGCGGAACAAATAATAGGTCACTAATACACGCAAAACTTAGCCCTCCTTCATTCACAAGTAGTTGGGTATATCACCGGAAATAGACGCCCAGGACACTAGCGAGATGATAGATAGATAGATAGATAGATAGATAGATAGATAGATAGATAGATAGATAGATAGATATACGGTCAAAGTGGAATGTTCATGAAGACGTCACGCGTGTTGTGAGAGCCCACTTGGAAATGGGCTCCCTAATATAAGGGCTCCTTCTGGATCCGCCTAATGAACAGCGAGGCGTCCGCCCAACTGAGCACAGTTCCTGACTACACACTTCGTCTCTAGCAACGATTCCATTTACAGCGTAGTGGAGCGCAATGAAAATATAACAAATAGCACTCACTCGATGTTGGTCACGTCCTGGGGTGTTGTACTTGGTACTGCTTCATCGGCGATGGTGTTAAATGTAGCATATTTTTGGAAGCCAATGGTTTCGTTGGAGGTTTCGTCGGGATCGCCTGAAAAAGAAAAAAAAATGCGCATGTTGGCTGCTCTATCAAAAGAATCGCCAGTACATGGATCGTCACTGGTAATACAATGTTCCACTGCGTCATTGCATTAAAGAGAAATCGTGAGATAGCAGTGGTGTTTGAATTACACCACTCGGTGGTCGCATCCGGCTGCGGCCGCATTTCGTTGGAAGCGAGAGAGACAGAGTCTATATGCAGAAAGGAAAATACATCCGCTTGAATTTTAGGGGGCGGTGGCCTGCCCTCTGCACTGGTGAGGGGGCATGCGCAAGAAAAGGTTGGTCAGTAATGATAACGAGGTGCCAATGCACAGGTTCATCGTGTTTGGGGCGGCCTGGTCTATGGTCGTGTGCCGAGTACATAGGCGTGAAGGAATTCGACTACTACTTCAAAGGCCACAGCTGCGCCGCTGGCGTCAGGCAAAAGACCCAGCGTAAGCTCGTCGACGGCGGTATTTGTGAATTGTGGCTATTAGCGAAGTCAGGTGCTTCTTTTGCATTTGGAATACAGCGCGAAGACTCGATAGCAAATATGGCGACGACACCTTTACCGCTGGCAGGACTCAGAGACGGCAGGCCCTTATAGCATTTCTTCATTACCAGCGAGATGGCGCGAGGAGTGCAGCGGGAGCGTCTAAAAGTCGTCGGCCAGCTCGCTCGCTTCTTCTAATATTTGCGCAGGGCCTTGCCCTTCCGTTGTCCGCTCGCGCGGTTGTCTCGTGGTGAGAGGAAGAGGGAGGTTTCGAGCTTTGACCATGATGTCCGCGCTGATGTTACGGGAGCGTACGAAAGTCACTCGAGCTTAAGGGACGCCGCCTAATGAACAAACATAAGATGAGCGCGAACTATAAAGTGTCACAGCTCGACACTTGAAGCACGCTAGTTTCCTTCGCTGCTTCGGCCGCCTTTGCAACAGGAGCGCTGTTCAAAGGAGTATCCATTGTGACAGCTTATTCCTGCTCGTTCGGTGTACATCTCTGCGTTCATTTCGTGCGTGCTTCACTTGATAGTTCGCGCTCATCTTCTGTTTGTTCATTTAGGGACCTCCCCTAGTTTTGTATGTGTAGCTTTGTGACACACAACGTATAAAGCCCATTCGTACCAGCACGCGCTGCCCACGGGAGGCGCTCACTTAGGCAAGTGCATGTTTGCTACAATTAATCTTGCTCCTGAAGCTGCGAGCTTCACTTCGTATAGCATCACAGTTTCTTGCTATCGCATTAATTGCTTCACCCTTGCGGTTTTTCTAAAATTTGCGCGATAGCGGTTACGGACACCTGCGGTGGCGGACAACTACGGTGCAAAAACGGCCCTCGCTGTGATCTCATAACAGCTTAAGCTGTAAAAGCTGATGGCGCAAAAGTAACACGATTTAGCACATTCAGGCGACTCCGACGTTAGGTCTAATCTATATGGCACATGTCGCGCCTCTCTCTGCTCCGGCACAATATGGCGGTGTGGACGGACGTTTTACCAACCGGTACACATTATTGTGCGTTGAGACACTCTATTAAGCACCGGAGAGACTTTTATTATGGCAAAGGTGAGAGCACATAGGTGTGACACGAAGCTTCCACTTGGATTCTTTGTCGTATAATGTGTCTGAAGAATTTTAGCTGTCATAAGGCGAGGACACCGAAAAACGTAATAGGAAAGAAAAACTATGGCCCTTAATTGACGCATTCAGTGGTGTCTGTACTCCATATTGATAGCAAGAAAAATTGAAACAATTGCGAGCTTACCGTATATGGAGAGTGAGAAAGCGATCTGGAAGAGCTCCGCGGTCTCTTCGTCTTCGTAGATATTCTCCGAATCCCTGTAGGAGTAATTTGTTTGCCTGTGAGAACGTGAAGTGCCAACGATGTAATCGATTTCCCAGAATCTTGATTGGAAAGTATCTCAAATTTTTTTTACAATCCTCAGCGGTAGAATGCTAAACGAGGTAACGCCTAATGCTCCTGGGAGAGCTTTCCGTGCAGCAACAATTCACTTCTTACCTTAACGCCTGGTGCGTCGCGCATCTTATAATGCAGAAGAAACATTACTCAACGAGCATGGGTACTCCCCATTCACAGCACATGCTCCGATAGACCATGCTGAATAGAAAGTACTCAGTGTTATCCCAGAACATTCACGCGTTCAATGCTAACCCATTCATGAAGCTCCCACAGAAATCAGCGACACACAGAAACGCGGCAACGAAAAGACAGCAAGTGTTTTTCTGGACCTGAAGGACGTTTCCAGGTAATAAAAGGTTAAGGATGCTAAGACGAATATTGGTTTTCGCATCTCCTGGCGGAAGAATTTCGCCCAGTCAGTCGCTTCATTGAAAACTGTTAGCATTCCGGTCACTGCCGTGCTGTCCAGATCGCCCTTTACATCATTGACAGCTCCCGACATGCTTGCAGCCCCGCCCTGCATGTATTTCTTTTATTGCGAAGGTCAAGCGAGATCCTTCTGGAACACGCATGAACACGTTGTGCATGCGTCGTCACTTTCAAAACGTTGCCATTTATTGCCATTGCCGCGACCTAGTCTGGTCGGTTTCCCTAAGTCTCTCACTTCCTCTTGTTTTTGCCTGCAGGAAACCACCAATGTCGACGAGTTTCTGGCAACATTCGTTGCCGTTGATCACTTCGCTGTGCAGAAACCTCTTCACTTCCTGATATATTAGGGCTCCTTGAAAATCTACCATTCATTTCCCTGTAGTAGTGGCAAACGAGACTTCTATGGCACAGTTCTCCGCGTTTCTTAATTTTCGGGCCGAAAAGTGTCCTCGTTTTCGAGGTTGGCGATATGCTACCAACGTTCTCTACACTTCTACTTTTTGAAATGTCTGTTTGCGTAGTCACGATCTCCCATTTCGTGCCTAAAGGTACCTCCTTTCGCTGGATGGGAGTAAGTAGTAATGCGGCCGCTTGAAATTCTTTAGGCTCACGTGCGTGTCCAGCTGGAGTCGCGTAGAGTTTGTGCTCACTCTGTCAAGGTTTGCAGGCAATCTAAACATCTCGCGTTGTATCCCGTGTATTTGGCGTTGGTGCCAATAATTTCAAGGCTCCTACGGATACTGCAGCCATCCTAAGGCTGCACAGGTTCGTCTGCACCAGGCGAAGTCTATGGCGAGGCCCGCATCGCTCAGCCGACTTCTTTCGTCTTCTGAAACCACGTGGAGCGCCGTCACGAATAACTAGCAGACGCCGTACAATCTCGTCGCTAGCATCAAGAACGGTGTGTTATTTACGCGATGGACTACATAGCATCGCAGCAGAGCTTGTAGCGTCAGTGACGCCGCTAATGTACGTATCAATGGCACTCTTTACACGAACTCCGTCTGAATAGTTAAGTGTGCTGCCCGACGCATATCGTATTGAACAATTGGAAAGCACTAGTCGTTGGATGGTTGTTTTTATATTTGTATTCTGTCCTTGATCCTTACATTCGCGAACTTTTATATGCATTCCCGATCTCTCGCTCACATTCATGTTTGCAGTATCATGAAAAAATGACGTCTGAGAGATCATAACGTGTCTTGCGGGGTAAGCATTTGGGTGCTATGGTACAATGAACAATAGATATAAATGGTGTGCAGTCACGAATAACTGCCCTCACCTTGCGTTCAACGAAACCTGTGTTGTTTGCTCCGTTTCTGTGCAGCTTGTGCTGGGAGTTGCACCATCATCTGCGCTACTAGTACTGGAGGCAGGAAATGAAGAGCCGATTATTCCATATGGATCATCTGTTTGCTCTGCAAGGGAAAATTTGCATTCGATCAATGGACTTGCATTTGTAGAGGCTATTACACTTAGTGAAATGTAAAAGGAAGGTATCTTGGCTAGGGAAACAGAGTTGTGAATCCATTCACACCCTCACGCAAGGAGTGTACTAGAGCTGTTCTAGCACTGCCCCATCCTTTGGTCGACAATCTGTTCGTTCTCATTGACTCCTAGCTTGAATCTAGCCATCTCCGTTCTACACTTATCGAACGAGCGTATTATTGTTGAGATTAAAATGCACATATGATACGCTACACATCCGTTTTTGCAACCGGGACTTCCTCAGCTTTAACGACGTCTGTTTGCCCCTCACTACGCGGCATCATCAAACCTACCAATGGCATTCCCTTCTCCCTCCAAGGGGTTGTGAAACGTTTTCTGAACGTATTGCACTAATGCGCCTTCGGTATACTGACCCTCCTATCGGTAATATGAATGGTTAAATTGCACCGTTTAGGGCGATGAAAAAAGTAGTTCCCACGTTATCTGTGCGCATTCCCCTCAACTCTGCAGTTGACGTCACAGCAGTCGCCACGAGGCCTCCGAGATTGGCGTGCCCCCACAGGCCACGGGAAAACAAGCCGTGCTGCAGCCTTGCTTCCGAACGGCGGCTCCACACTGTTTCCACGTGTTTTCTTACCTTCTAGCTTTGAAAAAATTATTTCCGAGCAAACGCGAGTTCACTGTGCCTGTACACTTAACAGTGTCTGAAGGCAATTTCACCGAAACATCACCGAACCGTGCCTGTGCCGGCAAGCAGAGTCGCATATTCGTTTCGGCCGCGTAAGAACGCTACTATTTTAAACGGGTGTTATTAAATTTTATTTATTTTTATTTATTTGAAGTATACTGCTAGCCTCACATTTGAGGCTGTTGCAGGAAAGGGGATGATACAGATATTCGAAAGCAAAAAAGAATTCAATAAGGCGCATACCCAGGTTCACTTGGACCGGACAAAACATGTGCTATCTAGAGTAAGCTGTACAATTGCTAGAAGCAAAGCAATAAAAGAAACTGTACAATCACTACAGTAGACAATCAAAAATAAAAATACTAATAAATACATAAATAGGCAATCACTTTACACAATATTCAACAAAAAACAGCGCCAAAAAGCAAGGTAATGTAAAGAAGATACTGAGAAGTAAAAACACTGAATATTTCGCTGAGCTATGTCAGAATCGTGTCGTGGAATGCATAATGAAGCAGTGAAAATTGCAACCGGGCATCTCCGCATTCTTTTCACGACCCCTTGAAAATGACAGTGGGTAGCTTAGGTTAATGCTAGGCACCATCAAGAGTTATATTAAATTGAAACACAGCAACACGGCAGCGTTGACGCACGTCTAAACTTCTTTTCCATGAATATGCTGCGATGACACCAGAACATAAATGTGGAGTTTACGAAACATTTATGAAGACAACTAGTGCTCTTAGTGTCAGCAGAATAAGGTGCATTGGTTTGCCATTTCCTCGATATAACGGCCAGAGCCGAACGAAGGATGAGGATAGTGTGGATTCGCACCAGTGTGGATAGTGAGGATAGTGCTGCTGTTGTACAGCTAAGCGTGCTATGAAATAGGGAGAAAACAGGTGAATGTAAGGGAAGGTATGGTCTAGCCGAATATTTCACCTGTGCCCTCGCGTTGTTGCTGCAGACGAAATGCTATCGCCTCAAAAATTGCTGTGCACTCCTCGCGTGTTCTTTCATCAAGTAGGTGAACGCTGAAGTGTTCGCAGACGAGATTGAAGCTGGCCAAATGCACCTTGCAAAATTCACAAAAGAAGGGTGACGAGTCGGTGGAAGCGCACGCCGGGGTGTCTTGGTCTTGGGCCGCAGTGGCATCCTCAGGGATCCTACGAAAGCAGACACATATGAGGAACGACTAGGATACAATGAAAAAAATACTTGTTCGAAATGGTTTGCATTTCAAGATATATTTTCTTGTGGTCGAAAGAACAAACCTTTCTTGTTGAGTACACCAGATCCTCCTACATCTGCTAAGGACACCTGCCTGCTTAGCTTTGTGCGCCAATCGAAGTTCGTACCGACGCCAGTGGGAATCCTATGGGCACCGTTCATGTCTCCGCCGTGGTGTAAGAAATTAAAGGATCTGGTTTGTATGAAGCAGTACATGTTTTGAAACGAGAACATTTCAGTAGAGGTTTCTGTTTTATACCGCTGTGTAATCTCGGTGAACATAGTCCCTACTAAGCGCAAATGCAGTAACCGTGTATGCAGGCATACCGCGTGGGTGACCTGAAAATAAGCAAGGGGTTCTCCTGGCTACGAGCGTGTATTGGACTTACCTTGCGGAAATTTTGGACGTTTAAATACGTCCTACTATCTCCGACACCTTCGTTCAGTCGTATGGCAAACACTGCCGGATGGGAGCAGAGACCTTCGCGTACCAATCCTTTCATCTGCTAATGATTAAATGGCGAGGGAAGAGTACGCTGACCAGGGCTGGGCTGTACGGCTCTTCGAGAGTACTGCCTTGGCGCCTCCAAATAGCTTTGAGCGTGTGCATTTTTGCATAAAGGTACATTTAAAAAGTGCGTTCCCATATCAGGGACGAAATACTTTTACGGTGTAAGGATTGTGTGACGACGATGTACCGAAAAGGGGTATCTCATCACTTCTTTGATGGAGAGGAGCTGTTGTTTCGGGAGAGGACCTGTTGCTGTTTCAAGTATGAGAGAAAGAGGTATTTTTGTTAGCCATCCAGAAGTGGGCTGCTGGCCTTCACGAGGTTGACTATGATTGCATATGGGCTTCGCGTTGCCATAGCAGACGCGCGTAAGTGTAAAGTATTTCGACATGTTGAGATTACCATAGAAGAGTTATCGGGATGCTGTAGAACTTTCCTGCCTTGGAGGCGGCGCTTATTCCTCACAGCACGTGCTCATAACACAAGTGTTCATGGCTCACGTTGCCGTTATTTCAAGTAAATCTTCTCCTCCCAGCGGGCGCTCTTGAAGGTATGCAGTCCAGCTCCGGGCTAGGCAACATGTGCGCGCGCTTTGTAGTACACCAGCATAGAGTTATCCTGTTGCGGCGAGGCGGCCATGTGGTAGCCACAAATAAAGCAAAATAAAATAGAATCTTTGCGACCTAAATGTGTGTCATCACGGAGCGAAGGCACCAATGATTTGTTTGGCGAAAGAAGCATTTAACACGTTGCATGGGTGAGGTGAATAAGAAAGTCGCGCCTTGACAAGAGAGAGACATAGCTGATGCTCGCTTGTTCCGGGCAGTTGACTCATGACGACTTTGTTCTCTCTATTGAGCAGAGGATGATGCACGTGTGTGCATTTTTTCAACATCACACGGGATTCTCAATAAGTTGAAGCCCACTGTCATTAGGGAAGCGCCTTATTGTTGGTCGGCTATACGAGAAATTTCGCTGAGCTCCTTTTCTGCGCCAGCTAGCGCATTCCTGACGCCCAAATTAAACAAGAGGCGTGTTCTCCCTGACTTAGTTTTCGACGCATTCAACGAAGTAGGGAAGGTGGAGGTACGACGGGCACTAGCATGTTTTGCATGCTTTTCCCGGCAGAAGTACGCGGAGAACGCTGTGTTCTCCCGCGGTGAGGCGCGTCTGCAGTTCACTTGCTTGGAAAGTAAACAAAAGAAACCGCAAATAGCGCTTCTTTTAGGCTTTGGGCGATTCGGCCGAGGCAGGGCACCGCTATTCTTCGCTTGTATGGAACAGAATCCTATGAAACAAACTCGTTTTCCAAGAGGCAACCCTATGAGAAGCCTTCTCCTCACAAACGTAGCATAACTGCAGCCCCGGCCCCGTCGGAAAGTTGATGTCTTCGATACATATCTGCTGATAATCACCAAACAGGCTGAAAGTGCGCCCATGAGGCGCAGCTACACTGACGCTGTTTCGAGACTTTAATACTTCTGGCATAATTAATGTGAGTTGATCGGCAGCAGCCACCATTTCACCCTGGACAATACACCAGGATTTCATGCCGCAATTCAGAAACTTCGGCATTGAGCGGCACAAAAGCGCTCCATGACATGGGATACAGTAGCCACCTTTCTTGGAGGAGCGTGGCTACATGAAACATACTTTTTTGCAGCTGTCGAAACCCGGACAATGCGGTATTTTGCCAAATAATATTAATCCAATGCCTGCCGTACTGCATTATTTTAACAAAATTTGTCATATGGCAAATTAATCACAAGACCAATAACCTCGTATGGGCATATGAAGACGCGTTTGAAAATGACCATATGAAAACGCAACCACGCGTTACCGGGGCTGAAGGTTCAAGGCGCCTCTTCTCTAATGCTGTGGAAGCGCCGAGCGATAAAAAAGCATTGTAAGATTAAATTATGTACAGCACTGATCATAGGTACCCCAAATTCGTGCATTGTTCCTAGACAACTCGCATAACGTGACGCATGCTTTCCGTCAACTGTCTTTAAGCCGAGTAATATGATCGGCCCTGCCTGCATCCACATATATTCGGCTCTCTAATTCAGGGAAGCACGTGCTGCTAGTTAGTGCGAATATCGTGCATCCACACACATTGAACCGCCAAGTAGCTAGGTGTAGCAGGTGAGAACGATGAAGCGGTATTTAAATGTTTGGATCATTTCTTGTTTTTACACGAAACATCTGTGGTCTCAGGGAAGCGCTGTCACTGTGCCAGTGAAGGGCTGCTAGTCCTGGTCAATGAAAATACGTTGTCCTATTCTTTAATTATGAGGCACGAATTGATCCCATAGCATCTCGATGGCGCTTTAAATGATGGTCGCTGCAAGTTTCAACCTGACATGTGCACTACCCATTTACCCTGCCCTCAGAGGGAACTCCTTGCTCGAAGACCTTGTGGTAAGTACAATGCATTAATCATGACCTGTCATTGTGGACCTTAACCTAGTATGAAGCGTGCGGGGGGTGAGGAGGGAGGGTCCAGCGCACACTGACGTATGGTGGAGAACCGAGGAAGTGAAACGTCCCCTCGCCGTCGGCAGCACCCGAGCACGCCGCAGAAATTTTGCCCTCACGCCATGGATCAAACGCGGTTCGTGAAACACAAATGACGGCTGCTGATAGCAATATGATCAACAATTGGACCTGGTTCACCCCCATATCTTTTATTATATTTTACAAAGTGATTTCCTAGAGTAATTTGGACTGTGAAAATGCTCATTGTTAGCCTTCTTCCCTCACCCTCCATCTGCTCAATGCTTGGTGGTGCGATGGACAGAAATAAGCACAGGCATATTTGGATGAAAACTAATTTCGTAGTGTTTCTGCAATAGTAACAAAAAGTTGACCGCTGCATGTAAGTTAGATGTATTGGTACACTAGTAACAAAGATGTTTTCCTGGTCATCATAGGGCGAAATGTCGAGCCCATGTTATCGCTTGAGCGGTTTCGGGGTGACTACAGAAGTGATATCTTGGGATATACAGTGTGTGTATTCCGATGCACGCGCACTTTGTGTGTGTGAACGAACATGCCTGGATAAAGGGAAAAGACACGCATGCGCAATGCGCGCTCTTGAGATAAGCTCTGCAGCATAACGAGACCCAACTGTGCATTTTGTGAATTACTGCCTTGGTCTAAAAAAAGGCACACTCGACAGCACTCCTGTATTTTTTGGAAACTCCGGTTGGTGTCCTTCCGGCACTGCGACCCCGTTACAGTAGACGTGAGAACCTGGAGTCTCCTAAAGTTCCCATCGGCATAACCGTCTGCGTAAAACATTATTCGCCACTGCGTTGCCAAAACGTTACCGAAAGAGTACTACAAACGCGCACTTTCCAAAAGGCCCACTGTTTTCAGCAAAACAGAGCAGTACGTCCAAATGGAGCTAATTCTGATTTCTTAAAAGATGCCTTTCTCACTGATTGCATTGTTATTTGGGATTGCTACAAGATATTAAGGCATTTCTCTGAAGGATTGGTTCAAGTGTCCCAAACCAGGTACCAGAAAAATAGAAAAAGTGTGGAAGCACACCCGCGAGCGGTTTGCTAAACAGATCGCATGAGAGCGGTGATGAATCTGAATCTGATATTACCTGGCTCTCACACTGTCGTTAAAGGAAGCTTAATCCCATGAAAATCACGGGGAAGGACTCACCGACTGCCGTCGACTGGGATGGAAGGATCATCATCTGAGCTATCGCTGCTGGTGGTCCACGCCTCGCCGTCATTTTCACAGAAGCGAGGCCTTTTTCCGTACCTTGTGTTTTCGCCCATGTGTGGGATCGTGCTTCAAGGCGCACTGACGCTCGTTGACAACTGCTTCATGAAAGTGCAGTGCTGAACAGTAGCGCATGCGCATTGAATGGTAGCCAAGCTACGAAACATAACTCGCCGAATGCTTGAGACGAGTCGGGGTGGTACCTGCGGAAATGAAATTGATGGCATAGTGCAGGACGACACGGCACCCAAACGTGTTGAAATATCTTTTTTTTTTGTTGAAGATCGGAGTGGATCTACGACTGGCATTACCTTTTGGATGCGTTATAACCCCCTACTACCAGATTCTTGCGAGGAATTCCGTGCAGTGGTACAGTCTTGATAATAGCAATGTCTGTTGCTGGGACACCGCGGTTGTAGTAGGAGCTGAAAGATGCGTATCTAATATTGCCAAGGAAACTACTGGTTTTTGTTCAATTTGCATTTTTGTCTACCCCTACAGTGGTCTGGTGGTTCGGAAACTCGGCTGCTGACCCGACCATGGCGGAATCAATGCAGTGTGGGTTGTCCCAGCATGTTGAAAGCCCCAGGAGGTGAAAATTTCTTGAGTGTTGCGCTACTGCGTCTCTGATAATGATATCGTGGTTGTCGGACGTGCAACCTGAAAAATTATTGTCTGCAAAAATGCACGATGCCGAAGCATGGTGGATCGCTGCGAAGTGTGCCACGCACCATGAGAGAACTTTTCGTTAGGCTCGGCCGTATTATTAATAAGGGCCGATCCTTTTTAATTGCGAAGCAGTTCTCGGGAAATGTAAGTAGCTTTGAGATGTATGTATGTATGTATGTATGTATGTATGTATGTATGTATGTATGTATGTATGTATGTATGTATGTATGTATGTATGTATGTATACAGCCGCCTATGTCTGCTAGTCGGCTCGTGTAGTCTTTCAAAATATCTTCCTGACAGGGTATAAATGCATGACAAACATGAGTGATCTTTATATCATTAAAATGATATAGTCGTCATGTACGTCACCGTTAATGATGCCGTACTCATTCGCAGTTATCTGCACCTGAGATGGTTCACTGCCTCCTCGATCGGCTCAAGCACCAGACGTCTGCCTAATGGGCACTGCATTTAAAGAAAGCCGCTTCTTCTCGCTACTGATTGAAATGTAGACATGACAAGCCCGCAGACCCACATGCATCTTGCCGAGTGGTAGGGTCGTTTCGAGCACTGTCCCTAGAGGTTTCAAACAGGCACGTCACCATTAACCTGCGGCGGCTCCTCTCACATTTTATAAGGAGTAGGTAAACCTATTGCACCTGCATTCATAATGATGCCTGTGTAATGCGAACAGTGCTTGTGATCTGTGATAAGGGCTACCATGAAAATACAAAGATTCTGTAACCATTCGGTGCAGATCCTGTAGGAATACTTCATCCAAGGACCCTCGCCTGGTCACGGTGGTCTAGTGGCTATGGCACTCGGCTGCTCAACCGAAGGTAGCGGGATGAAATCCGTACGCGACAGCTCCATTTCGGTGGAGGCAAATCGTTGAGACCCATGTAACGTGTGCTGTCGGTGTATGCTAACCAGGGCTGAGCAGTACAGCAATAGTATTCCAGCTATACTTTTGGGTATCTGTATAGCTGTATTGAGATACATTTGAAAAAAAGTATCTGTCCCTCGGTAGAGAAATAA
The DNA here is from genome assembly GCA_013339685.2 of Hyalomma asiaticum. Classification (NCBI taxonomy): domain Eukaryota; kingdom Metazoa; phylum Arthropoda; class Arachnida; order Ixodida; family Ixodidae; genus Hyalomma; species Hyalomma asiaticum. Next base: position 51,900,087 of record CM023491.1, read on the forward strand.
TTTCACGATGTATTACCCGTATCGCAATAATATGCAGGTCAGGAGTATCTCGTTACTTTTCTCTTGGGGATGGAACTCCGCCAAAAGCTCGTGTTCGATCCTGGCCGCGGCGGTCGCATTAGTTATGGAGGCGAAAATGCATGACGCTCGCGTACCGTGCGTTGTCAGTGCACGTTAACCAACCCTAGGTGGTCTAAATTTCCGGAGCCCTCCACTAGACCTTTTCTCTGCTTCTATCTCTTTCAGTCCCTTTCCCCAACCCCCATGGACGCTTAGCCGTACTCCTTACACGGGGTACGAAAATTAGCGTCCTGTCTTTAACCGAACCACGATGATCATCATTAGGTGCTGCGACAGTTGCATACCCCGCTGGGGGCGCCAAGGTAGTTCCGGGGTATGAAAATGAAGGAGTGAGCACGCCTGTTTCTCTCTCCGGTGCAGCGCCGCGATGAGCGCTCGGGCCGCTGCAGCGGAAAATTATACCATCTCCTGCTCAAGATAACCTGTCGTATATGCTCCGCCGTAGAGTAGAAGAGAGAAGAAAAAGGGAGGAGCGTAGAAGAGGGGAGAGAGGGGGAGGGGACGCGCATGCGCTGTGGTGGTGTGGGACGTGGGCTCCGCTCCGTAGGGTAGAGCATTCCTAGAGGAGAGAAAGGGGGCGAGGGAGAGTTCTGCTAGCGGGCGAGGGAGAGTTCCTGTTCCTTGCCAGCCTGGGCCAGCTGCTGCGCATGCGCAGAGGGGGTGTGAAAGGCGCAGGGACGCTACAGGATCGACCTTAAGCTGCTTCGCATCTAAAAGAGGATAACAAAACAGAGGGTATTTTAGGGGCGAAGCTCCTTATGGCGTGGGTCGTTCGTCCCTCGTAGTACGTAACCATCTCGTTCTAGGATTGCGCTCGATAGCTCGCGCGCCGGGAGGCTCGCGCTCGCCCTCGGCGCGTTCCTCCCGGCGCGCGAGCTCTCTCACTCTTCCATCTGCTGTCTTGAGTGAGAGAGACAGAAAGAGAGAGAGAGAGAGCGAAAGACTGTCCGTTTCTAACGATGATGATGGGTTTGTGCTAGCGCGTTACGGCGCGTGTAAGAAGCTGGTGTAAGACGCTGTGGCCTCTCCGCCTTATACTCTTTCAGCAGTCATGTGATGGCGTCGGCAAACGCGGTGCGCGTTCCGGCCTGTGTAAGGGGCTGCGTAAGACGCTGTGGCCTCTCCCCCCTTACTAGAGTGTACTGCATGTTTCTAACGCGTCTGTGCTAGCGTCCCCTTAAACGCGAGGTCCCAGCGTTCGAAAAGAGGATTCGTAGCATGCGCGTTAACTAAATTAATCCGGAAATCGGCACGATCTACGATGAACATCCTGAGCTTCGCCCACTCATCATTATTCACTCCGTGGATATGCTGTAATTTTTTTTACTAGGAGCGTGAAGCGATGGCCTTCTTGACAGAAGATAGATGATGGTGATATTGCTGTGACGCCTCCAAGCTCTTCGTCTTTCTGTTTGTCCTTTCTTCCATGCGATTTGTATGCGATTTACGCGGCAAAATACGAAGGCTTCTGCGCAATTTACCTTTTGAGCGCCCAATGAAATACATCTAGAATACAAAAATCCGCCACGACAGGCGCCAACATAACAGATTTTATGTTGAGAGCTTCACACTCACATATACGTGAATATGACAAAAGTCTGCAGAACCTCACTTTTATCGTATGACATTTTTCAGCAAGCGGATAATTTAGCATAGAAGTTGTTCTGTATGCTATGTGAAAGATTCAAAATTCAGCCCCTGTCGGCGATGCAGTCACGGCAAAGATGTTAAACATTCTGCTCAATGAGCCCTCAGATAATCTTTGAGCCGTTGTTAATTACTCGCAAAAATGCTCTTGGATTCTGCCTAACTCCGAACACGCTAAAATATTTCCATTTCTTAAAGGTAATGCACGAAGTCCATACTTTCTCAATATTTGACCGGTTGCTCATATTTATAAACTGCAACAATATGTAGAAAAAAATTAGCGATGCTCGCAAAGGGAAGTTTATAGATGATAGCGATCGTCCTAGACCCACAAAATTAGCTTTAGACCCGGATGCCGCATTTAGCATGCGCACGTGGACTTTGAAAGCCAAATAAGATTAGACCGCTACGAAAGCCAAACAGCTGTTCTGGTAATATGATATATATCAAAAGGCTATGATAATCTGGAGTATAGCATATTATTACACTAACTAGAGAGTTAGGAATGCTAGAATTATACAGTGAGCTGGTTTCAAGGGTTTTTAAATTAGAGAGCTTTACTGTTCCTTGAAAAGTCATTCTTTAAACCGACGTCGACAGTCAATCAGTGTTCCTGGAAGAGCTGGGACTTCCCACTCTGCTGTATAATGTGCTACCAAGCTCTATCCCCAGCCATTCTGGTATATACACCTAGTACCCAGATGACGTCGCGTTCTTCTTGACAGACAATGACGAACATTTGCTGTATTAGATGCGGAGCATCTCTTCTTCTTGGACACTACGCATTTGCGACTCTCCTCTCCCTTCCCTCTCTCCAACAGCTGCTGCAATAAATAAAGCGAGTAGAGAGCGCGTGCGCGCTTCGCTTCCGTAGCATGTCCTCGTTCTCCGATGAAAGAAGTTGGTGGTGTTGTGTGACGGAAGAAACCGTTCCGTCAGCGAGTGGGTTGACGCAGGTACGCATCGGCATCAACCCACACTTCTGACAACGGTCACGCGATTCGTGGTAACGAGCCAAGTTAACAACGTAATAACACGCAAGGTTCACCATAAGGTTCACCGCAAAGGTAACACCGAAAACAGTGCAAACCTGTAAACACCGCCGTTAAAAGCACCGTTGAAACTCCCAGCGAAGCTCCGAATCACCCCATGGTCCCCTTCGGGGAGATGGTGTAATTTTTTTATTGTTTAAAAACTTACAAGTGCGGAATAAAAGACTGGTTCAAATAATTCACTTGTCCCTCAATGTTCCGAAGAGCTGAGTCGTCGTATTCCCACTAAGTGGGTCTGTTAATTTGACGCTTACTTACAAACTTGAACATATTCCTAAATTGCTTACGGTGTAATATCTAGAATTGTTTATGGCACACACACCTAGATTACACAGCTGACAAAGGAGGGCGCGCATTCTGAATTCTGCGCGAAATCAGTACCAATTGTCCAGGTGGGAGAAGCTTATCATGGTATACAAAATGTACGTGCGCCCTGTTTTAAAATTTGGTGCTTGCTGTGTTCCGGTGCTCCTTGTTACCAATTGCATCCTCTAATCTCCTTGAAAGGGAGGCCCTTCGTCTATTTCTTGGATTGCCGAAATAGGTTGGTACTAATGTTACTTGCATAGGAAGCTTCGCCTTCGCTTCTGTGCAGATTCCGGTTAGCTTAGTGTTCATACTTTCTTGAACTTCTGCGAGCATCCTATAGAACTACAAGTAGTTTTCGTGCAACAGCTTCGATTACTTTTTCAGTCCTACTGGCCTTGGTTGCGCATTCCTCAGGTGGTCTTCGTGCAGGCACTTATTGGCCACCTAGAAGTACGGTTACGCGATCTTTCCCCAACTGGTGAATGGGACAACCTTGAAATTATGTTCGATGACATATATCCGAACTACGCTGGGCACCTGCCTCTCAATATATTAGTCTATTACGAAGTAATTTAGGTGAATTTTACATCCGAGATGTCACTGATACAGATGTTTCGCAAGGACAATAATCTAGGGTCAACGTACATTCTGAAAGCATCAACTGGACCTTTTAACTAAGACGTCCTGATTTGTTATTAGTATTCCTGGCAGAATTTCTGGCTGCGGTTGTGGCCTTAGAAAATTAAGTTCAGTAACCTCATGAGTAGTAATTGTAAGAGATGCCTCATGATGTGTTATTAGCGCATTTAAATGAATATCGACATCTCTTATTCCCTTGGAATAGATATGCATTCACCCCCAGAAAGCTAGAACTTGCTTTTACGCACTTTCGTTGTCCAGTTTCTAAACAAAACTTTCACATGTCTAGAGCTGGTCGGCCCGTCCCCTTAATGTCCATTTTGTGGAGAAGACAAGTATATAATTATTTTTTCCTAAAATGCAGTCGCTTATCCTTATATAGAAAGCACACGTTGCAAGATATTTTCATAGGATTAGGTTAGACTTCTGCGTCTCCAATATTATCTTTGTCCCGGGGATCGATGATATACTTCTGCAAAATTTATAATTTATTCAGGATGGTTATATTTATAAACTCGCGCTCGTTCCTAACAAAATCATTTAGAATATTTCTTTCTTACTAGTATCCGACAGTACTACTGAGAAAAATCTACTCATTTCGCATCTCAGCTAATCTCCCAGAGTAGGCATGTGCCAGATCAAAGGCTACAACAAAACAACAGCAACAAACGGCGTACATTGGGCAGCACATGGAATAAAGCTACGCAAAATGACACTTCTGTGATACACCATATAAATATATGAAAGCGAGACAGGAGTGATATTATTTCTGATTTATTGGGAGCATGCACGAATACATTTGTCAGATAATGATAAAATGGACGGTGTTGCTGCAGCCTCATCGCCATGTCTGAAAAGTACGACAGATAATGGGATACTGTAGCAACCCTCAAAGTCAAGGAAATTGCCCAGCGAAGATAAAGCAATGTTGAGCTGCATTTGTTGTGGCGTAGGGTACCCTGCATTAGGCAGCCACTGCAACATCTGCTGTCGTCAACATGGTTTCCAAAAAACTTAATAACCTTAACAATTACTTTCCACTTGAGAATCATGCCAGGACTAGAAACATCCATCTAGCATTCGTCTATCCATCTAGCACTTATGGATGTGAAGCGATACCCAAGCGACGTGGTGAGAAGTGACTGTCTCATAAAAGTAACAAAATATAATAGCCAGCAAAGTTAAAACAGTGGGATTTTTCCGAAAGTGTGTTATGCACTAAGAAATTTTTGTATTGCGACGTATTTTCGTTAGACTACCATCGACACATTACAATACTATTTGAAATATTCAAAAGTTCCAAACAGAAATATAAATGTGAACAGCTAATAATTCCCGTACTCTCAATCGAAATCGACGGCCACAGAATGCAGAACGGCGCATAATCGTTCCGTTTCGAGTGTCAAAAAATTTCAACAATGTACTGTGTAGCAACGCTCAGAAGAGGTTGCGTCCAGAGCAAACATCATGTGAGAGCTTCCCATTTATACTACACCGGATGGTCCCAACTACCTCCGGACATAATTGCAACACTTGTAACCAAGAGGAAAGCAGGAAATTCGAACAGCCAACCTATAGCGTTGAGTTTGCACATCTCACTGTAATATTTTTTTAATCCAAAATCAGCCCGCTGTCCATATGCGGGCTTGCTACCAGTTTCTATGCATAATTAAGGAGCAGCACTATTGCTCGCTTTGCGTATCTATGCGCCAACGTTCTGACGCAAATGCTATTTCCTGTGTGGATAACGTTGATGGAAGTTTCACAACTTACAAGTTCAGATTAAACAAAATTTGAAACGCACGTTACTCGAGGTCTGCCGCACTAGCGAAACAAGGTCAGCAGAAGGGTACTAAATAGTTATTTAAGTTTTCCTTTTGAACAGGAATATCTTCGAAGTTAATTCGACAATTGAAAATTCACACATACTGGGATTCTTGGTGTGCTCATTCAGGTAATCCTTTTCTACGATGCATTCGGATAGGTTTTCTGCAATCCTAGGCATTAGGATCTCCGTGCAAGCATTGGTGTGTTTGAAGCGATGAGAATGTTGCGAATGTTTGACCACATGTATGACATTTAAACGGCTCGTGGTCTTTATGAGTAATCTTGTGCAAAGGGAGGTTGTGTTTCTTGGCGATGCATCGGACACAATGAGAGGCTGTATCACCTGCGTGATTACGGTGAGGTGCAATGGGGCTGGACTTGCTTGTAAATGGCTTCTTGCACGTTGTGCAGCAATTAGGCTTATCGCCTGTGTGGATACGCTGATGCTTGGCCAAATGTCCTTTGCGTGTAAACGATTTCTTGCATATTTCGCAACAGTAGCGCTTTTCGCCTGTGTGAGTACGATGATGTCTAATGAGATCACTCTTTTGTGCAAACGAGCTGCCACAAATCTCGCAAGTATGGGGCTTCTCGCAATTAGCCTTATCGCCTGTGTGGATATGCTGATGCTTGGCCAAATGTTCTTTGCGTGCAAACGATTTCTTGCATATTTCGCAACAGTAGGGCTTTTCGCCTGTGTGAGTACGATGATGTCTAATGAGAGCACTCTTTTGTGCAAACGAGCTGCCACAAATCTCGCAAGTATGGGGCTTCTCGCAATTAGGCTTATCGCCTGTGTGGATACGCTGATGCTTGGCCAAATGTTCTTTGCGTGCAAACGATTTCTTGCATATTTCGCAACAGCAGCGCTTTTCGCCTGTGTGAGTACGATGATGTCTAATGAGAGCACTCCTTTGTGCAAACGAGCTGCCACAAATCTCGCAAGTATGGGGCTTCTCGCAATTAGGCTTATCGCCTGTGTGGATACGCTGATGCTTGGCCAAATGTTCTTTGCGTGCAAACGATTTCTTGCATATTTCGCAACAGTAGCGCTTTTCGCCTGTGTGAGTACGATGATGTCTAATGAGAGCACGCTTTTGTGCAAACGAGCTGCCACAAATCTCGCAAGTATGGAGCTTCTCGCAATTAGGCCTATCGCCTGTGTGGATACGCTGATGACTAGCCATATATTCTTTGCGTGTAAACGATTTCTTGCATATTTCGCAACAGTAGCGCTTTTCGCCTGTGTGAGTACGATGATGTCTAATGAGAACACACTTTTGTGCAAACGACCTGCCACAAATCTCGCAAGTATGGGGCTTCTCGCCTGTGTGCGTACGACGGTGTGTTATGAGAATAGGCTTGCATGCAAACGATTTGCCACAGAAGTCGCAAGAGTAGGGCTTCTCGCCTTTATGAGTGCGGTAATGTGCAGCGCGATGGTCTTCCCTCAGAAACGATTTGCCACATATCTCGCAAGGATAGGGTCTCTCGTCTGGGTGAGTGCGGCTTTCTTTAGTGAGACTGCTCTTTGTTTTGAACGATTCGTCCGATATCTCGCAAGGAGAGGGCCTGTCGTGTGTGTGAGTGCGGCGATGTTTAGTGAGATCGCTGTTTGTTTTGAACGATGTGCCGCATATCTCGCGAAGATAGGGCCTGTCGTTTGTGTGAGTGAGGTGATGTTCCCTGAGATGACTTGCACACCAAACGATTTCTTGCATATTTCGCACGTGTAGGGGCGCTGCCCTGGAGTCTGCTGAACACTGTCAACGTCGGCGGATACAGAACCTTGGTGTTGTCCCTCCTCTTTTCCGAGAGTGTTTCCGGCTAGGCCCGCAGCCTTGTTGGGGCGTACGTTACCATGGGCAAGCCTGGAGACATCGGGAATCCTGTAAGCAAGAAAACACATGCCTAAGTTTCTGTATGTTGATGAGTGACACGGGCAAGTAATAATTCTTTCTGTGTTTCTGAAGCAGTGGCTCAACATCTACGCTAAAAAATTTAGTAGGAGACGATATTCCCTTCATTTTACGCCATTTCGTTCTCCGCCATGGCGCGCCACGCGAACTACTCAGTGACAGGGGACGCGTGTTTTTATCTGACGTCGTTCAAGAGCTCCTTCGTTCATGCCGTACTATTCACCGAACGTCTACTGCCTACCACCCCCAGACAAATGGTCTAACGGAGCGCTTCAATCGAACGCTGGGAGACATGATGGCCATGTACATCAATTCCGACCACTCCAACTGGGACGTCATTCTTCCCTTCGTCACATATGCCTATAACACCGCGACACAGTCTACTACAGGCTTTTCTCCATCCTTTCTTCTATATGGCCGCGAATCCTCCACACCACTCGACACCATTTTGCCGTATCGACCGGACCCTTCAGAATTCAGCCATGTTTCAGAAATCGCCCGGTACGCCGAAGATTGCCGTCAGCTGGCTCGCGCGTTCACTTCGGACAGCCAAGCCCTTCAGAAGTGTCGCCATGACCGCGATCTCTCGGTGGAGACTTTCGCAGCTGGCTCCCACGTGTGGCTCCGACTACCGTTCCACTCGCCTGGTCTAATCGAGTCATTGACCGCCCATCTGCCGTCACGTACGTCATTGAGCCTGTGAACCCTTCCCCGGACAAGCGCCGCCTTGGTCGCCAGGTGGTCCATGTGAGCCGCCTCAAGCCGTATCATGACCCCCTTATTCTAGCGTCCCCTTGAGTCGCCAGAATGGCTCCTCTTCGCCACCGGGGTATTGTAGTGGGGAGGAACGAACCCACGGAATATAGTGGGATGCTGCCTAGGCAAGAGGTGCGAGCCTAGAGCGCGAGCTGTTGGTGCCGAGGCGGACTCCTGCTAGTGAACGCTGCTACTCAGTGGACGCGCCTGACCGCTGCTACTGGACGCCAATAAAACCCCTTCCACATACAATTTTATGTGTGATTATGATGTGTGATGTGGGCGGTTTGAAAATGCGAGTGAAAAATAAAAGTGAGTGAGGCAATGAAGAAGAAAACAACGACCGAAGACCACTTCGCCATTTCTCTGTGTAGATTACTGCAGTCCTAAATATTAATTTTTGTAGCACCCAATTCTTGGCCAATCCCCCACAGTGGGCGTGAGCCATATATTGTCAGGTGAAGAAGAAGAAGAAGAAGAACCAGGAGAATACCATAGCGCAAACGGTTGTCGATCTAATGTTCGGTGCCGTGTCTGTGGAGCTGATCATAGTGCTGAGGTTTGTAAGTCTGATAATCAGTCCTGTTGCCTATGCCAAGCCAGTTGCTCAGCTGATCACATCGATTGTCCTGCTCGGTCTAAAGAACTGCAGGTTATTGAAATCATTGAGAGAAGGCGATGTTCGCGTCGAGACGCCCTAACTGAAGTTCAGAGCAGGATGCACGGATATGCCGGAATTACAGCCCGTTCGCCTCTCGCTATGGATGCATCAGTTGCTCAGTCCATTTCGACCATCGTCGAAAAAGCAGTGGAAAAATCTCTAGAAAAACTTCTTCTGACTGTCTCGGAGACATTGGCCCAAGTCATATCCTCGCAGTTGGCTGGCATTTCGGAGCAGTTCGCTAAGAGCTTTCAGAATCCTTTTAGCTTATATAATTCTTCATCTGGGTCCCAATCAGATGCTCCTAGCAATAATGAGTTACGGCCTTCTAATTCTCAAAACACTGGTCAAGATTGCTTGTCTGATACAGGTTTACAAGATATTCAGTATGTAGACATGGACGCTCGAATTCTTAAACGCACCAGATCACCTACTAACAAACATCTGAATTCTTCTAATGCTAAAACCAAAAAATGTGTAAAAGAGCTCTTGACCAAACTGATTTTTTAAAAGATAGTATTTTGGATCAAGCAGTTGCGGCTGCTCGCTTATCAGCAAAATAGGGCTCCTTAGGGTTCTTCAGTGGAACTGCCGATCTATACTTTCTGCAACCACCGATTTACTTTGCCTTATATCTCAACAGTCTCCCGACATCGTTTTATTGCAAGAGACTTGGTGAGCATCGGGTCAAAATTTTCAATTACCAAACTATAGATGTTTTCGTTTGGACAGGAATACACGAGGTGGAGGAGTGGCATTTTTTATATAAACAAAATTTTGTCATAGAGCGAAACTGGTTTATCAGGCAATATCAAGTGATCACGAAATTTTAGTACTTGAACTAGCTCTCCCAGGTTGTGCTCCTCTCAGCATTGTCAACAGCTACTTTCCATCTGGCGTACAAGAGCAAGGTACTCTGGACATCGTTCAGAGCTTCTGTAGAGCAAACTCTCTCTTTGCAGGTGACTTTAATTCGCATCATGTTTGTTCGGGTTACCGCACTGATTCGTCGGGTAAATTGTTGTGGAATTGGATGGGTACGAACAATTATATATGTCTTAACTCTAAAGTAGCCACTTTTGTACGATGCAACACAAGATCAGTTTTGGATTTAACATTCGCCAGCTCAAGCTTGCGCATCTCTTGGGCTGTTGTTGATACTGCAACAAATAGTGATCACCGCTCAATATTGATGGAAGTTAATAATCCAGTGATTTCTTTAGATACTCAGACAGTGACTTTTGTTGACTACTCAAAATTTAAAAAAAGTCTACATTCAAGCTTATCTTCACTGACCAGTTCTGGAAAGGACATTAAAGCGATGAGTCTTTGTGGTGTTCTAAAATGCTCTATGAGAAAAGCGCAGTTCACCGTATCCTCGGCTAAATGTAAGCCTATAAGTGCCTGGTGGGACTCTGATTGCGAACGAGAATACAGGCGCAGAAAAGATGCATGGAAAAAACTCCTTGTTAACCAGTGCCCTACTAATTGGAGTAACTACAAGTATGCCTCAGCCATGTTTAAAAGAACTGTTTCCATAGCGAAAGCTACTCATGACAAAAACCAATATAGCTTTCTCTCACAAAGTGGAAACAAGAAAGCTCTTTTCGGATTTCTTCGATTTCGTAAGGCTATTTCTGCACCCGTAACCATAGAATCAGTTGTTTTAGCTCCAAAAGAACTGTCTGCTTTATTAGATGATATTGCATTGGGATTAGGAAGGCGCTTTACCACTCAAATACAAACAGTATTCCGCAAACCTGTATGTGTAGACGATTTTGTGAAGGTGTCTATAGAAGAACTTGCGCGCGCAGTTCAGTCGCTCCCCAATTCGGCTCCAGGTCCAGACGGTATTACGACAGGCATGCTAAAAATTTCGTTTGATGTGTCTCCTCAGGACCTCCTAAATCTCGTCAACTACTCACTCGAAAAAGGTTGGATTCCTCCAGATTGGAGACTTGCGAAAATTATCCCGCTGCTTAAAAAACGAGGAGTAGATATGCATATTGATAATGTTAGACCTATCGCACTAACTTCGCATGTTATAAAATTAATTGAAAGAGTGCTCTACATTAGAATCATGAAATTTTTGGCAGACCACTCAATATTGAGCCCATGTCAAATTGGCTTTAGACCTGGGTATTCTATATGGTATGCACATGTAGATTTAGAGGGACGAATTAAGCTTGCTCGTCACAGGCGACAATATGCAGCACTAGTAACTCTAGATTTAGCTAAGGCATACGACAGTGTAGAGCATGTCATCCTGCTCAATTCATTAAAAAGCTTGAATTTCCCGCGCTATATTATTAACTGGTTGTATGAGTTTTTTAAGGATAGAAAGTTTTATTGTTCCCAGCGTGGATTATCCTCACCGAAATATAATCAGTCCAGAGGAGTCCCTCAAGGTTCTGTTTTATCTCCTGTATTATTTAACGTTCTGTTAAGCTCAGTACCGTTGCACAATAACATTCAAGTGTATGTTTATGCAGACGACATTGCGTTCTTTGCTTCTGCTGGTGATATTCACTCACTGCATACAATCTTACAAGCTTATTTAGGAAGACTAGAGTTATGGTTTAATCAAATTAGCATGACTTTAAATGTTAATAAAAGTTCTGTTATTGTTTTTCCTTTGAAGGATCCAGTAAGCATTTCTCTTCAGTATCGCCAGGAAAGAATTCCCCAAGCACAGTGCGTGAAGTATTTCGGTGTGTTTTACGATCATAAACTGAGTTGGCGCGACCACATTGAGCACATTAAATGTAAGGCTACTCGCGCTGTTTGGAGGATACGCAGCCTTGGCCAGCACCCCTCTGGGTCACGCAGAGACACTCTTCTTATGATATACCGTATGTATGTTCGTTCGATTCTAGAATTTGGTTGTATTTTATACTCTGGTGGTCCGGCATACAAGATTAATCCTTTGGTTCTTTTAGAGCGAGAGGCTCTTCGGAGTTGTCTCAAGGTGCCAAAATTTACTGCAAATCATGTTCTGTACCAAGAAGCCCGAATACCCACGTTAGTTTGCAGATTCCGTATCCTCACTGTCAAAACATATTTACAAATTTATGCGTCTTCACAGAGGCGATCACACTTCGTGTTCCGTACTGAAGCGCAAACATTTTTTGATGAGCCTTGGTCTCGCATATACAAACCTCAAGTTTTGTTTGTGCAGAATAAACTAGAGGCTTTAGATGTTAACATTCGCGATATCGTCTCAACGGATAAACCATTGGCCAATGCTAAAATTGAATTGGATAATATATTCCCTTCTAATGCCAAACTCTTACCTTCCAGATATTTAATAGGCTTATTAGAAGATCATTTATGTCAATTGGGAATTGATAACGTAATTGCGACGGATGCATCCATGCGTGAGGAGAAAGCGGGAGTGGGCATTTTTTCAGAGACTTTGTCTTGGTCATATACCTTGCGCCTCCCGGATTATACACCCATATTCGAAGCAGAGCTCTTAGCCATTCTTTTAGCCATTCGCAAACTTCCTGCACAAATTTCGGCAGTTGTTATAGTGACTGATTCACTTTCTGTATGCACATCACTCGCTTCAGCTTCTCCTTCCAAGTCTTCTGTTCTAAACGCATTCACTTCATTAATTCCTCCCCACTTGCGTGAAATACGATTGGTGTGGGTGCCAGGCCATCGTGGCATATTTATAAACGAGATGGCTGATGTTCTCGCGCGGTGGTCCCTAGATGAGCCGGTAATGCACGTGGTGCCTACTACTGCCTTTGTTACTTTGTCTAGATTCCGTAAGTACTCCTTACTTCAAGATTCTTTAAAAATGAAGTTACCTATTGAAGAATATGGGCATCTTTCTTTTGTTTGGAATAATAAGTGGTGTCCCTCTCGTAAACTGGAAGTGGCAATAACAAAATTTCGCTGTCGTATCCCTTCATTAAATTTTTATTTACACAGGTCTGGTCTGGTGCCATCTCCGCTATGCTGCTATTGTCAAGAGCCTGAAAACATTGATCACTTTTTAATTACCTGTCAGCGTTATAGTAGTCAGAGGAAAAGACATTTCGAAATTTCATTCAGGAATTTAAAAATACCCCTGAATTCTCAGAATATTCTTTCCTTTGGAGCGTCCTCACTAGGTTACAGCAACAGGAACGTCTGCTTAGCCATGTGCAATTTCCTTCGTGACACAAGAACTCGTTGCTAATCATCTTTCCAACCAAAACTTCGTACCTCGAAATTGCCGCCACTAGTTTATTAAACCTCAAATTATTTATTATGGTTCATTTGTATTATAAATAGTCCATCACTCTAACATTTCATTCTTCCTTACATTACCGATTCCTTACTCTTCCTTTGTTTTCAGCTCACTTTTTTTTCCTTTTTTATATTAACCGCCGGCTTCATGGCCAATCCCCCGTAGTGGGCAAGCGCCAAATAACAAGAATAAAAGAAAGAAAGAAAAAAGAATACCCATGAATGAAAGACGAAGACGACGAAGAGGAAATGGGGTGGCATCGAAAAATTAAATACAAAAACAAAGCAGCCAACCACGATGATCCGCGGTGTTCCCGACCGTCAATAGCTGGTGAACACGGGAACACAGCGGTGGGCAATCATAGAGAAAAGGATCAGAAGAAAAAGAAAAAGCGAGTGGAATCGGATTCTCAGAGAGAATTCCAGGACTATTCCCCTATCCCATCCTCATCACATTCCTCCTGGGAGACTGCGCTGACCAGCTCAGCGCCGCAGGAGCAGCGTCGGCTGATCCAGCGAGCACGTGGAGTGGCGCAAGCTCCAGGCGAGGTCTTACTGAATCCCGTGCCCGCAGGCATAGTGTGAATAGCCGTGCTGCGGGTCCGAGTTCGACGTTAAGATGCCTACCAAGATGGCGCTATCACCTGAATGACCGCCTAAGCGCCCACGTCCTCCGTCGCAACGAGATATCTGGTATCGTCCTTTTCAGAAGTCTTCCGCTCTTCGATCCGCTCTTCAGTCAAGCTCAGTGACGATTTGGTGAGCTAATCCACTTCTCCCGCGTTGCCTCCGCACATCACTGCCGGACCCATACACACTACAACTAACATAGAGGCGTACTTAGAACGTACTCCTTCTCGAAACAGTGATGTCTTAAAAATGCGAAGCATGTCTTAGCGAATTTTAGCTTCTCGGCGAGTTTGAGTCTATCTATCTATCTATCTATCTATCTATCTATCTATCTATCTATCTATCTATCTATCTATCTATCTATCTATCTATCTATCTATCTATCTATCTATCTATCTATCTATCTATCTATCTATCTATCTATCTATCTATCTATCTATCTATCTATCCGCCTATGATTTTGTGCTCTCCTGGCCATTTCGCTAATCGGATGTTTACGAAAATTGGTATGCCACAACATGACTACCCGACGAACATAAATGGCCCGCCATAATATGAAAGTCATAACATGCGTGGCATGAGCGGCGTGATTTACATGTCACAGTCTTGGTGCTCTCCTGGTCGTCTCGTTAATGGGATGTAGGCAAAAAGTGGTATGCCAAAATATAACTGCATGGTGAACATAAATGGCAGGTCGCAACATGAAAATCCTGATATGCATATCATGGTCGACATGATTTACATGCCACGCTTTTCGTTAACTAGATGTATACGAAAATTGGCATGCCACAAGATGACTGCATCACGAACGTGAATGACAGGTCATAACATGAACATCATGACATGCATGTCATGACCGACATGATTTACATGCCACGGTCTTGGTGCTCTCTTGGCCGTTTCGTTAGTGGGATGTGTAGGATAATTGGTATGCAACAATATGCCTGTATGACGAACATAAATGAGAGGACATAACATGAAAACCATAACATGCATGTCATGGGCGGCATGATTTACAAGCCAGGCGTTTCGTTAACGGGATGTATACCAAAATTGCTATGGAACACAGCATGCCGAACGTAAATGACAGGTCATAACATTATAATCCTGACACGCGTGTCATGACCGGCATGATCTACATGCCATGGTCCTGGCGCTATACTGCCGTTTCGTTAATGGGATGTATGGGCTCCGTCTACTGACCAGAGGGCGCTACGTTGCTCTTGTCGGACGGCTCAGTATCGCTGACATTGGCCGCTTGGGTCCCACGTATGAGACTCGCGCGCGCGGTGGAAACTAAGGCGACAGCGACGCGCGCGTTTCTTCGCTGCTTTCCGGGCCTGCTGCGAACCACGCGAACGCTCGCGGCGTCGCCATTTGGAACAGTTTGACGCAGGTTTGGAGCGCGCGTCTCAAATGAAATAGAACGAAAGAAGGTGGGATGGGCGATCGCTGCTGCTATAGAGTTGGAGACGCGCATCGCGTTCGCATATTTTCCTGTCACAGTCTGCCCGATTTTGCTTCTCTCCGCCAGGAAGTGCATTCTGGCGCTGATGTCGCACATAGAAAACTCGACTGCACGGAGCCTATAGGAAAATTTGTTTGGCACAACATGACTGCATGACGATCATAAAAGACAGGTCATAACATGAAAATCGTGACATGCATGTCATTAGCGGCATGATCTACATGCCCCTCATTTCCTTAAAGGGATGTATACCGAAATTGCTATGGCACAACACGACTGCATGATGAACGTAAATGACAAGTCATAATGTTAGAATCGTGATATGCGTGTATGAGCGGCGTGGTTTACATGCCACAGTCTTGGTGCTCTTGCGGCCGTTTCGTTAAGTTCACATGTACCAAACTCGGTATAGCGAGACAACAATGCAAATCGATTTTACGTTCCCTATGCGTGCTTCGCATTTCCTTGATTCCCACTGCACGTGGGATCTGTCAATTTTTTCTCTTTCGAGTGCTTATGATTTCATTTTCTCTCTTTTCTTATTAGTTTATAATAAAACATTCCGTTGTCTTGTGTGAAAAAAGGCTTTGTCCGTTCGAGCAAATCTGTTCAAAAATCTGCTATCATCACAGTGATACTTAAGGGATCGTTAGTACCTCTAATCGGGTGTGTTACATCGAGACGTTAATTTCTGAAATGACGAGGACACAGTGAATCATGATTCAGGAACAAGGCTTTACAAGACAGTGATACTCTTGAGCAAGAAGAAAATTGCGGAACAAATAACAGGTCACTAATACACGCAAAAAATAATACAGCCGCGAATGACTGATCCATTCCTTTCGTATCGTTATCCGTCACGCATATGAGTATGCCATGTCAGTTATATCACCGGAAATAGACGCCCAGGACACTAGCGAGTTTAGATAGATAGATAGATAGATAGATAGATAGATAGATAGATAGATAGATAGATAGATAGATAGATAGATAGATAGATAGATAGATAGATAGATAGATAGATAGATAGACGGTCAAAGTGGAATGTTCATGAAGACGTCACGCGTGTTGTGAGAGCCTACTTGGAAATGGGCTCACTAATATAAGGGCTCCTTCTGGATCCGCCTAATGAACAGCGAGGCGTCCGCCCAACTGAGCACAGTTTCTGACTACACACTTGGTCTCTATCAACGATTTCATTTACAGCGTAGTGGAGCGCAATGAAAATATAACAAATAGCACTCACTCGATATTGGTGACGTCCTGGGGTGTTGTACTTTGTACTGGTTCCTCGGCGATGGTGTTAAATGTAGCATATTCTTGGAAGCCAATGGTTTCGTTGGAGGTTTCGTCGGGATCGCCTGAAAAAGAAAAAAAGATGCGCATATTGGCTGCTCTATCAAAAGAATCGCCAGTACATGCATCGTCACTGGTAATACAATGTTCTACTGCGTCATTGCGTTAAAGAAAAATCGTGAGATAGCAGTGGTGTTTGAATTACACCACTCGGAAGGTCTCATCCGACCAGCTGCGGCCGCATTTCGTTGGAAGCGAGAGAGACAAAGTCTATATGCAGAAAGGAAAATACATCCGCTTGAATTTTAGGGGGCGGTGGTCTGCCCTCTGCACTGGTGAGGGGGCATGCGCAAGAAAAGGTTGGTCAGTAATGATAACGAGGTGCCAATGCACAGGTTCATCGTGTTTGGGGCTGCCTGACCTATGGTCGTGTGCCGAGTACATAGGCATGATGGAATTCTAGTACTACCTCAAAGGCCACAGCTGCGCCGCTGGCGTCAGGCCAAAGAACCAGGGCAAGCTCGTCGACGGCGGTATTTGTGAATTGTGGCTAATAGCGAAGTCACGTGTTTCTTTTGCATTTGGAATACAGCGCGAAGACTCGATAGGAAATATAGCGACGACACGCTGCGCTCTCTCACAGCATAGATTTTTGCCACGGCGGTATCATGAGGTTCCATGCATGACGGGGCATCCGCAGAAGACGGAGAAGTGAGGAAAAGGAAAAGATGAAAAAAATGTTGTTGATCCCTCGGTGGTCGGGAGTGGTGTAACACGACTGTGAAACCTGCCTTCACTAAGCTGTAGAATAGATGAGCCTCAATCTGGCGATTTGAAGGCCGGGAGGTTGGTTGGGTACTCGGGACATTTGAACACGCTAGTTGTAGACACTAGCGGCACCTCAACACGGCAAAGGGTCCTTCGACCGTTGTATACAAGCAAAAGCTGTCTCACTACGCACATGCCTCCGGAAACACTGAATTCCATGCGCCATAAGCCACGTTAGGAACTTGCAAGTGAAACCAAACAGGTTGACAGCGGACAATTTTTGAACACACATTCCACAGCAGCGAAATATGCGTCATTTGTCTGTCGACAGCGCTGCTTGCTTTTCTGGGGCAGTGCGCGTCGCAGCACAACACACCTGGCTACTCCCGACAAATTCTACAGCAGTCGCGATTGTATTTTGCACCAGGAAGGCAACCTCACGAAGCTACCACGCCCCTAATTTCCGTGATGATCGAGGCGCGAACACTGCGGAGGCACTGACTGCCGGCGCACATTAAGACGACAATCAGCTTCCCCCATTCGTTCCTAGAAGGCGGCACCATTGCCGCGAATCTAAGCGAAGCAAGTGTGCAGTCGAAAGGAGGAGCTGTTAATTTAAGGGTAATTTTACTTGCTTAACACTAGTTTAACCGGACGCGATTTATGTGCAACATGTAAAGTCCTGTAGTAAAGGTGTAAGGACGGTCTGTTGCCTGTGCGACCAATAGATTGATTTGATTGATTTGGGGGGTTTTACGTCCCAAAACCAGCTGTGATTGGGAGAGGCGCCGTAGCGGCGGGCTCCGGAGATTTTCACCAGCTGGAGTTCTTTAACGTGCACTGACATCGAAATGCAGCGGCCGCGGCCGGGATTTGATCCCGCGACCCTCGGATCAGCAGCCGAGTACCATAGCCACTAGACCACCGTGGCAGGGCTGTGTGACCAATTCTGGCGTGGTGTATCGGTCGAGCTTCCAGCTGTTATCTTCGTTTACCGGCTGAATGTGGGTTCGAGAGGGAGTGGGTGGTACTATTAGGGGCGAAGCTCCTTAGGGTGTGGGTCGTTCCCTCCTCCGTACATAGCATGTAGCCACCTGTAGTTTTATGAAGTGCACTAGATGGCGTGATGGCGCCGCGGTGCTCGCTTCATTCAGATGTATGGGAAAGCGTAGCATGGGAGTCCGTCGGTCTGTCCGTGCCTGTCCGTCTTTCCGTCCGTCTGTCCGTCCCTGTCTGTCCGTCCGTCTGTCCGTCCGTCGGTCCGTCTGTCTGTCTGTCTGTCTGTCTGTCTGTGTCTCATCATTCACTCCGTGTATATGGGTGGATTTTTTTTCATGTAAATGTGTGTTCATTCTATAAGGTACCCAATGCCATTACGGAAGTCCATCACTGATTGCTTGGTGGACCCCGGCATAAAGCACTGTGGTATTATAATTGATGAAGAAATCGCCAAATACGATTTAGAACAGGGAATGTCGCATGAGCCTACGTTTCGACAAGCGGACTTGTCTTCGCCAGTACGGCAACTGAGTTGCGGCCCTAACGGTGCCTTCAAGTGTTGTTTTTTTTAATAAATGTAATTTAAGGAGAGGAATACTGTTCGTTATCTGTACACTTTGTGGGCTTATCTTTTCGCTAGGGATGTTCTATTTAGGTTATGTCAAGCTGGGTTTGCGCTTGGTTATAATTTTCAGCGAGTGAGGTATATTTTCTAGTTTGATGATCAGATTGCATATGGCGCTTTACAACAATTGGTTACTAGAGACGCCGTAGTGGAAGGCTCCAGGAATTTCGAACACGCGGGTTCATTGATCGTTCACTCACATAGACAGACAGACAGACAGACAGACAGACAGACAGACAGACAGACAGACAGACAGACAGACAGACAGACAGACAGACAGACAGATAGATAGATCCATGTTCGGCGAAGGTGCGTTCCGTACTTAAGCTGCGCATTACATATCCCGTGCAGTATAAGGCATTTGTTCTTGTGTTGTGAAAAATGATAATGTTTCGGTTGTCGAACATATGGTAGATAAAGCCTACGATTCTACAGTAAATGCCGAGGCAAACTGCTTGCTTTATCCAGCAGTTCTTAACTCTAATGAGTGTGTGCGAATAACAAGATAATCTGTTTTCATTCCTAAAGTCAACATTCAGCACTAGGTTTTCTCGAGGTCAACAACGGTGATCCAGAGTGCGGGGGCGGTCACGCCCATTGACCGCCGCTCCAATAAACTGTGTCGAAGAACTTGAAAGCGACGCCGACGTTTTCTAGTGAGGTGTAAATAGATAAAACTAAAACAAAAATAAAATCTGATGGCGCAAAACGGCGAAAGAAAACCACGACATAGCAGAATCAGGCGACTCCGATGTTAGCTCTGCTCTATATGCCACATGTCTCGCTTCTGTCTGCTCCGACACAATATGGCGGTGCTGCCCGACGTTTTACCACCCTGTACACAGTAGTGTGTAAAGGATGGTACACTCTATTAAGCACCGGAGACACTCTTTATTATGGCAAAAGTGTGAGCACATAGTTGCGACTCGAACCTTCCACTTGAATTCCTTGTCGTGTAATGTGTCTGAAGAATTTTAGCTGTTATTCAGTGAGGACGACGACAAAACATAACAGAAAAGAAAAACGTATCACCCTTAACAGACGCATTCAGTGATGCCTGTATTCATATTCATAGCAAAAAAAGTAGAAACAATTTTGAGCGTACCGTACATGGAGGGTGAGAAAGTGGTCTGGAAGAACCCTATGGTCTCTTCGTCTTCGTATACACTCTCGGAATCCCTGTAGGAGTAATTTGTTTCGCTGTCAGAAGGTGTAGTGCTATTCATGTAACCGATTTCCGAAAATCTTGATTGGGAAGAATCTCAGATTTTTTGTTTTACAATCCTCGACAGTAGAATTCTAAACAAGGTAACCGCTAATGCTTCTGGGAGCGCTTTTCGTGCAGCAACAATTCATTTCTTACCTTAACGCCTGCTGCGTCGCGCGTCTGATAATGAACATGAGACATAACTAAACGAGCACGGGTGGTCCCTATTCACAGTACATGCTTGGATAGACCATCCTGAATAGAGAGCGCTCAGGCTTATCCCAGAACATTCAAGCGTTGAATGCTAACCCCTCTCATGAAGCTCCCAAAGAAACCAGCGACACACAAAAACGTGGCAACGAAAAAACAGCAAGTGTTCATCTGGACCTGAAGGACGTTTCCAGGTAATCAAAGGTTAGGTTCGCTAAGACAAATATTGGTTCGCGAATCTCCGGCCGCAGGAATTTCGCCCGGTCAGTTGCTTCATTGAAGACGGTAAGCATTCCGTTTACTCCCATCCTGTCCAGTTCCCCTTTCACACAACCAACCACAGTTCCCGCCATGCTTGTATTTCTTGCATTCCGCAGGTCAGGCGAGGTCTTCTGGAATGCGTGTCACCACTGCGCATGCTTCGTCACTATCAATACGTTGATCTTCGCAGTAAAGCCCGGGGGTTTATTGCCATTACCGCGACTTAGTCTGGTCGGTTCCCCTGCATCTCTCACTTCATTATTTTTGCCTGTAGCAAACGGCCAATTTCTACGAGCTTGTGGTAACATTCTGTGCCATTGATCACTTCGCTTTGCAGACGCTTCTGTTCAGACCCTGTGGTATTACGGCTCTTTGAATACCTACCTTTCATTTCCCTGTAGTAGTGGCAAACGAGACTCCGAATTTCGATTAGCAATCTATGGCACAGTTCTCCGGATTTTTTATTTTCGGACCAACAAATGTCCTGATTTTCGAGGTTGGCGGTAAGCTGCCAAGGTCCTTCACACTTCTACTTTTTGAAATATCTGTTTGCGCAGTCACGATCCCCCGTTTCATGCCTCAAGGTACCTCCTTGCGCTCTCTGTTCCCTGGTTGGGACGAGCAATGCGGCTGCTTGAAGTTCTTTAGGCTCACGTGCGTGTCCAGCTGGAGTCGCATAGTTTGTGCTCACGCTGTCAAGGTTTGCAAGCAATCTAAACATCTTGCGTTGTGTCCCGTGTATTTGGCGTTGGTGCCAATAATTTCTAGGCTCCTACGGATACTGCAGCCATACTAAGGCTGCACGGGGGCGTCTGCACCAGGCGAAGTCTATGGCGAGGCCCGCATATCTCAGCCCACTTCTTTCGTATTCTGAGACCACGTGGAGCGCCGTCACGATTAACTAGCAGACACCGTACAATCTCGTCACTAGCATCAAGAACGGTGTGTTATTTACGCGATGGACTACATAGGATCGCGGCAGAGCTTGTAGCGTCAGTGACGGCGCTAACGTACGTATCAATGGCACTCTTTACACGAACCCCGTCTGAATAGTTAAGTGTGCTGCCCGACGCATATCGTAATGCACAATTCCAAAGCACTTGTCGTTGTTGGATGGTTGTTTTTATATTTGTATTCTGTCCTAGATCCTTACATTCGCGAACATTTATATGCATTCCCGATCTCTCGCTCACATTCATGTTTGCAGTATCATGGAAAAATGATGTCTGAGAGATCATAACGTGTCTTGCCGGGTAAGCATGTGGGTGCTATGGTACAATGAACAATAGATATAAATGGTGTGCAGTCACGAATTACTGCCCTCACCTTGCGTTCAACGAAACCTGTGTTGTTTGCTCCGTTTCTGTGTAGCTTGTGCTGGGAATTGCACCATCATCTGCGCTCCTAGTACTGGAGGGAGGAAATGGCGAGACGATTCTTTCATATGGATCATCTGTTCGCTCTGCAGAGAAAAATTTCCATTCGATCAATGGACTTGCAGTTGCAGAGGCTATTACACTTAGTGAAAAGTAAAAGGAAGATATTGGCTAGGGAAACAGAGTTATGAATCCATTCACACCCTGACGCAACGAGTGTACTAGAGATGTTCTAGCACTGCCCCATTCTTTGGTCAACAATCTGTTCTTTCTCATTCATTCCTAGCTTGAATCTAGATATCTCCGTTCAACACTTATCGAACGAGCGTATTATTGTTGGAATTAAAATGCACATATCATACGCTACACATCCGTTTTGGCAACCGGGACTTCCTCAGCTTTAACGACGTCTGTTTGCCCCTCACTACGCGTGATCTCCCTCCAAGAGGTTGTGAAACGTTTTCTGAACGTATTGCACTAATGCGTCTTCGGGATACTGACCCTCCTATCGGTAATATGCACGGTTAAATTGCACCGTTTAGGGCGATGAAAAAAGTAGTTCCAACGTTATCTCTGTGCATTCCCCTCAACTCTGCGGTTGACGTCACAGTAGACGCCACGAGGCCTCCGTGATTGGCGCACTCCAGAGGCCAAGGGGAAACTAGCCGTGCTGCAGCCTTCTTTCCGAACAATAGAACGGCGGCTCCACACTGTTTCCGCGTGTTTTCTTACCTTCTAGCTTTGAAATAAATCTATGATTTCCGAGCAAACGCAAGTTCACTGTGCCTCTACACTTAACAGTGTCTGAAGCCAATTTCACCGAAACGTCACCGAGCCGTGCCTGTGCCGCCAAGTAGAGTCGCATATTCGTTTCGGCCGCGTAAGAACGCTACTATTTGAAACGGGTGTTATTAAATTACACTGAATACTTCGCATAGCTATGTCAGATTCGTGTCGTGGAATGCATATTGAAGCGGTGAAAACTACAACCGGGCATCCCCGCATTCTTTTCACGACTCATTTGAGAGGAAGGTGGGTAGCTTAGGTTAATGCTAGGCACCATCAAGAGTTATATTAAATTGAAACACAGCAACACGGCAGCGTTGACGCAGGTCTAAACTGCTTCTTTTCCAGGAATATGCTGCGTTGACACCAGAACATAAATGTGGAGTTTACGAAACAGTTATGAAGCCAACCGCTGCTCTTAGTGTCAGCTTAATAAGGTGCATTGGTTTGCCATTTCCAAGACATAACGGCCAGAGCCGAACGAGGGATGAGGATAGTGTGGATTCGCACAAGTGTGATGATATTGCTTGTCTTGTACAGGCAAGGATGCTATGAAATAGGGAAGAAACAGGTGAATGTAAGGGAAGGTATGGTCTAGCCGAATATTTCACCTGTGCCCTCGCGTTGTCGCTGGAGACGCAATGCTATCGCCTCAAGAATTGCCGTGTGCTCCTCGCGTGTTCTTTCTTCAAGTAGGTGAACGCTGAAGTGTTCACAGACGAGATGGAAGCTGGCCAAATGCGCCTTACAAAATTCACAAAAGAAGGGTGACGAGTCGGTGGAAGCGCACGCCGCAGTGTCTTGGTCTTGGGCCGCAATGGCATCCTCAGGGATCCTACGAAAGCAGACACATATGAGGAACGACTAGGATACAATGAAAAAATACTTGTTCGGAATGGTTTGCATTTCAAGTTATATTTTCTTGTGGTCGAAAGAATAAACCTTTCTTCTTGAGTACACCAGATCATCCTAGATTTGCTAAGGACAGCTGCCTGCTTACATTTCTGCGCCAATCGAAGTTCGTACCGACGCCAGTGGGAATCCTGTGGGCAGAATTCATGTCTCCGCCGTGGTGTAAGAAATTAAAGGATCTGGTTTGTATGAAGCAGTACATGTTTTGAAACGAGAACATTCCAGTAGTGATTTCTGTTTTATACCGCTGTGTAGTCTCGGTGAACATAGTCCAGTTACCGTGTACGCAGGCATACAGCGTGGGCGACCAGAGAATAAGCAAGGGGTTCTCCTGACTACGAGCGTGTAGAGAAACTTGGACTTACCATGCGGAAATTTTGGACGTTTAAATACGTCCTACTGTCTCCGAGACCTTCTTTCAGTGCTATGGCAAACACTGCCGGATGGGAGCAGAGACCTTCGCGTACCAATCCTTTCGTCTGGTAATGATTAAATGGCGAGGGAACAGTACGCCGACCAGGGCTGGGCTGTATGGCTCTTCGAAAGTACTGCCTTGGCACCTTACAAATAGTGTTGAGTATGTGCATTTTTGCATAAAGGTACATTTAAAAAGTGTGTTCCTATATCAGGGATGAAATACTTTTACGGTGTAAGGATTGTGTGACGACGATGTACCGAAAAGGGGTACCTCATCACTTCTTTTTTGGAGAGGCGCTGTTGTTTCGGGAGAGGACCTATTGCTGTTTCAAGTATGATAGAAAGGGGTATTCTTGTTATGCCATCCAGAAGTGCGCTGCCGGCCTTCACGAGGTTGACTATGATTGCGTATGGGCTTCGCGATGCTACAGAACTTTCCTGCCTTGAAGGCGGCGCTTATTCCTCACAGCACGGGCTGATAACACAAGTGTTCATAGCTCACGTTGCCGTTATTTCAAGTAAATCTTCTCCTCATAGCGGATGCTCTGGAAGGTATGCGGTCCAGGTCCGGGCTAGGCAGCATGTGCGCGCGCTTTGTAGTACACCAGCATAGAGTTATCCTGTTGCGGCGAGGCGGCCATGTGGTAGCCACAAATAAAGCAAAATAAAATAGAATTTTCACGACCTAAATGTGCGTCATCACGGAGGGAATACACCAATGATTTGTTTGGCGAAAGAAGCATTTAACACGTTGCATGGGTCAGGTGAAAAGAAACTCGCGCCTTGGTAAGAGAGAGACATAGCTGATGCTCACTTGTTCCGGGCGTTTGACTCACGACGACTTTGTTCTCTCTATTGAGCAGAGGATAATGTACGTGTGTGCATTTTCTCAACATCACATGGGATTCTCAATAAATTGAAGCCCACTGTCATTAGGGAAGCGCCTTCATGTTCGCTGGCTATAGGAGAAATTTCGCTGAGCTCCCTTTCTGCCCCAGCTAGCGCATTCCTGACGCCCAAATTAAACAAGAGGCGTGTTCTCCCTGACTTAGTTTTCGACGCATTCAACAATGAGCGAAGGTGGAAGTACGACGGGCACTAGCATGTTTTGCATGATTTTCCCGGCAGAAGTACGCAGAGAACGCTGTGTTCTCCCGCGGTGAGGCGCTTCTGCAGTTCACTTGCTTGGAAGGTAAACAAAAGAAACCGCAAATAGCGCTTCTTTTAGGCTTTGGGCGATTCGGCCGAAGCAGGGCACTGCTATTCTTCGCTTCTATGGAACAGAATTCTATGAAACAAACTCCTTTTCCAAGAGGCAACTCTATGAGAAGCCTTCTCCTCACAAACGTAGCTTAACTGCACCCCCGGTCCCGTCGGAAAGTTGACGTCTTCGAAACATATCTGCTGATAATCACCAAACAGGCTGAAAGTGCGCCCATGATGTGCAGCTACATTTACGCTGTTTCGAGACTTAAATACTTCTGGCATAATTAATGTGAGTTGATCGTCAGCAGCCACCATTTCACCCTGGACAATACACCAGGATTTCATGCCGCAATTCAGAAGCTTCGGCATTGAGCGGCTACAAAAGCGCTCCATGATATGGGATACAGTAGCCACCTTTCTTAAAGCGGCGTGGCTGCATGAAACATACTTTTTTTGCAGCTGCCGAAACCCGCGCAAGGCGCCATTTCGCCAAAAAAATAATATAATCCAATGCCTGCGGTACAGCGTTATTTTAACAAAATTTGTCATATGGCAAATTAATCACAAGACCAATAACCTCGTATGGCCATATGAAGACGCGTTTGAAAATGACCATATGAAAACGCGACCACGCGTTACCTGGGCTGAAGGTTCAAGGTGCCTCTTCTCTAATGCTGTGGAAGCGCCGAGCGATGAAAAAACATTGTAAGATTAAATTTGTACAGCACTGATCATAGGTAGCCCAAATTCGTGCCTTGTTCCTAGACAACTCGCATAACGTGAAGCATGCTTTCCGTCAACTGTCTTTAAGCCGAGTAATGGTATCGGCCCTGCCTGCATCCACATATACGTTCGGCTCTCTAATTGAGGGAAGCACGTGCTGCTAGTTAGTGCGAATATCGTGCATCCACACACATTGAACCGCCAAGTAGCTAGGTGTAGCAGGTGAGAACGATGAAGCGGTATTTAAATGTTTGGATCATTTCTTGTTTTTACACGAAACATCTGTGGTCTCAGGGAAGCGCTGTCATTGTGTCAGTGAAGGGCTGCTAGTCCTGGTCAATGAAAATACGTCGTCCTATTCTTTATTATGAGGCACGAATTGATCCCATAGCATCTCGATGGCGCTTTAAATGATGGTCGCTGCAAGTTTCAACCTGACATGTGCACTACCCATTTACCCTGCCCTCCGAGGGAACTCCTTGCTCGAGGACGTTGTGGTAAGTCCAATGCAGTAATAATGACCTCTCATTGCGGACCTCAACCTAGTATGAAGCGAGCGGGGGGGGGGGGGGGGGAGGCAGGGAGGGTTCAGCGCGCACTGACGTATGGTGGAGAACCGAGGAAGTGAAACGCCCCCTCGCCGTCGGCAGCACCCGAGCATACCCCAGAAATTTTGCCCTCACGCTTTGGATCCAACGCAGTTCGCGAAACATAAATGACAGCTGCTGATAGCAATATGATCAACAATTGAAACTGGATCACCCCCCCCCCCCCATCTCTGTTATTATATTTTACAAATTGATTTCCTAGAGCAAATGGAACTAGTGAAAATGCTCATTGTTAGCCTTCTTCCCTCATATCCAACTTCTCAATGCCTGGTGGTGCGATGGACAGAAATAAGCACAGGCATGTTTGGATGAAAACTAATTTCGTAGTGTTCCTGCAATAGTAACAAAATGGAGACCGCTGCATGTAAGTTAGATGTTTTGGTAAACTAGTAACAAAGACGTTTTCCTGTTCATCATACGGGATAATGTCGAGCCCATGTTATCGTTTGAGCGGTTTCGGGATGACTACAGAAGTGATATCTTGCGCTATACAGTGGGTGTATTCCGATGCACGCGCGTTTGGTGTGTGTGAACGAGCATGCTTGGATAAAGGAAAAGATACGCATGCGCAATGCGCGCTCTTGAGATAAGCCGTGTAGGATAAGGAGACCCAGCTGTGCATTTTGTGAATTACTGCATTGGTCTAAAAAAAAAAGGCACACTCGACAGCACTCCTGTATTTTTTGGAAACTCTGGTGGGTCTCCTTCCGGCACTGCGACTCCGTTACAGTAGATGTGATAACCTGGAGTATCCTAAAGTTCAATCCGGCATAACCGTCTGCGTCAAACATTAATCGCCACTGCGTTGGCCAAACGTTACCGAAACAGCACAACAAACGCGCACCTTTCAAAAGGCCCACTGTTTTCAGGAAAACAGAACAGTACGCCAAATGGAGCTAATTCTGATTTCTTAAAAGATGCCTTTCTCAATGATTGCATTGTTAGTTGGGCTTGCTACAAGATAATAAGGCATTTCCCTGAAGGATTGGTTCAAGTGTCACAACCCAGGTATCAGAAAAATAGAAAAAGTGTGGAAGCACACCCGCGAACGGTTTGCTAAACAGATCGCATGAAAGTGGTGATAAACTTGAATCTGATATTACCTGGCTCTCACACTGTCGTTAAAGGAAGCTTAATCCTACGAAAACCACGGGGAAGGACTCAGCGACTGACGTCGACTGGGATGGAAGGATCATCATCTGAGCTATCGCTGCTTGTGCTCCCTGCCTCGCCGTCATTTTCACGTAAGCGAGGCCTTTTTCCGTACCTGCTGTTTTCGCTCATGTGTGGCTTTGTGTATCAAGGCGAACTGAAGGCCCTTCGCAAATGCTTCATGAAAGTGCAGTGCTGAACAGTAGCGCATGCGCATTGAATGGTAGCCCAGCTACGAAACATAACTCGCCGAATGCTTGAGCCGAGTCGCGGTGGTACCCGCGGAAATGAAACTGGTGGCATAGTGCAGGACGACACGGCACCAAAATGCGTGGAAATGTCTTTTTTTGTTGTTGAAGATCGCAGTGAATCTACGGTTAGACTAACATTACCTTTTCGATGCGTTATCAATCCTTTCTATCATATTCTTGCAAGAAATTCCGTGCTGTCGTATGGTCTTGACGAAAGCAATGTCTGTTTCTGGGACCCCGCGGTCGAAGTAGGTGCTGAAAAATGCGTATCTATTATTGCGAAGTAGACCACTGGTTTTTGTTGAATACGCATTTTTGCCTACCCTCGACAGTGGTCTTTTGGATGGAACTCGCCTGCTGACCCGACCGTCGCGGAGTAAAAGCACTGTGGGATGTCAGAGCATGTTACAAGCCCTAGGAGGAGAAAATTTCTTGAATATTGCGCTACTGCATCCCTGATAATCATATCGTGGTTGTCGGATGTGCAACCTCCAACAATTATTGTCTGCAAAAATGCACGATGCCAAAGCAAGGCGGATAGCTGCGAAGTGTGCCGTGCACCATGAGAAAACTTTTCCTCAGGCTCGGCCGTATTTTCAATAAGAGCCGATCCTGTTTTAATTGCGAAGCAGTTCTGGGCAAATGTAATTAGCTTTGACATCTATCTATCTATCTATCTATCTATCTATCTATCTATCTATCTATCTATCTATCTATCTATCTATCTATCTATCTATCTATCTATCTATCTATCTATCTATCTATCCGCCCATATCTGCTTGTCGCCTCGTTGTAGCATATCCATATGGCTGTTTGTCAGGGTATCAATGCATGCCAAGCAGGAATGATCTTTATATCATTAACATGATGAAGTCTTTATGTACGTTACCATTAACGTTGCTGCGCGCAGTCGTAGTTATCTGCACTTGACACGGTTCACAGCCTCCTGGATCGGCTGAAGCACTGGATGTCTGCCTTAAAGGGCTCTGCATTTAAGCAAAGCCGTTTGTTCTCGCTACTGATTGAAATGTAGACATGAGATGCTTGCATGCGCACGTGAAACTTACCTAGCGGTAGGGTCCTTTCGAGCACTGTCTCTAGAGGTGCCAAATAAGCACGTCACCATAGGCGGCGGGACTCCTGCCCATGGTAATAACGTATAAAAAAAGGGGTTGCAACCCCGCATTTATAATGATGATGCCTGATACCGCGAACTGCGCTTGTGATCTGTGATAAGGCTACCATGAAAATACAAAGATTCTCTAACCATTCGGTGCAGATCCTGTAGGAATACTTCATCCAACGACCCTCGCCTGGTCACGGTGGTCTAGTGGCTATGGCACTCGGCTGCTCAACCGAAGGTAGCGGGATGAAATCCGTACGCGACAGCTCCATTTCGGTGGAGGCAAATCGTTGAGACCCATGTAACGTGTGATGTCTGTGTATGCTAACCAGGGCTGAGCAGTATAGCAATAGTATTCCAGCTATACTTTTGAGTATCTGTATAGCTGTATTGAGATACATTTGAAAAAAAGTATCTGTCCCTCGGTAGAGAAATAATTTCACGATGTATTATTACCCGTATAGCAATATTATGCAGGTCAGGAGTATCTCGTTACTTTTCTCTTGGGGATGGAACTCCGCCAAAAACTCGTGTTCGATCCTGGCCGCGGCGGTCGCATTAGTTATGGAGGCGAAAATGCATGGCGCTCGCGTACTGTGCGTTGTCAGTGCACGTTAACGAACCCTAGGTGGTCTAAATTTCCGGAGCCCTCCACTACGCCTTTTCTCTGCTTCTATCTCTTTCAGTCCCTTTCCCCAACCCCCATGGACGCTTAGCCGTACTCCTTACACCGGGTACGAAAATTAGCATCCTGTCTTTAACCGAACCACGATGATCATCATTAGGTGCTGCGACAGTTGCATACCCCGCTGGGGGGCGCAAGGTAGTTCCGGGGTATGAAAATGAAGGAGTGAGCACGCCTGTTTCTCTCTCCGGTGCAGCGCCGCGATGAGCGCTCGGGCCGCTGCAGCGGAAAATTATACCATCTCCTGCTTAAGATAACCTGTCGTACGGGCTCCGCCGTAGAGCAGAAGAGAGAAGAAAAAGGGAGGAGCGTAGAAGAGGGGAAAGAGGCGGAGGGGACGCGCATGCGCTGTGGTGGTGTGGGACGTGGGCTCCGCTACGTAGGGTAGAGCATTCCTAGAGGAGAGAAAGGGGGCGAGGGAGAGTTCTGCTAGCGGGCGAGGGAGAGTTCCTGTTCCTTGCCAGCCTGGGCCAGCTGTTGCGCATGCGCAGAGGGGGTGTGAAAGGCGCAGGGACGCTACAGGATCGACCTTAAGCTGCTTCGCATCTAAAAGAGGATAACAAAACACAGGGTATTTTAGGGGCGAAGCTCCTTATGGCGTGGGTCGTTCGTCCCTCGTAGTACGTAACCATCTCGTTCTAGGATTGCGCTCGATAGCTCGCGCGCCGGGAGCCTCGCGCTCGGCGCGTTCCTCCCGGCGCGCGAGCTCTCTCACTCTTCCATCTGCTGTCTTGTGTGAGAGAGACAGAAAGAGAGAGAGAGAGAGCGAAAGACTGTCCGTTTCTAACGATGATGATGGGTTTGTGCTAGCGCGTTACGGCGCGTGTAAGAAGCTGGTGTAAGACGCTGTGGCCTCTCCGCCTTATACTCTTTCAGCAGTCATGTGATGGCGTCGGCAAACGCGGTGCGCGTTCCGGCCTGTGTAAGGGGCTGCGTAAGACGCTGTGGCCTCTCCCCCCTTACTAGAGTGTACTGCATGTTTCTAACGCGTCTGTGCTAGCGTCCCCTTAAACGCGAGGTCCCAGCGTTCGAAAAGAGGATTCGTAGCATGCGCGTTAACTAAATTATTCCGGAAATCGGCACGATCTACGATGAACATCCTGAGCTTCGCCCACTCATCATCATTCACTCCGTGGATATGCTGTAATTTTTTTTACTAGGAGCGAGAAGCGATGGCCTTCTTGACAGAAGATAGATGATGGTGATATTGCTGTGACGCCTCCAAGCTCTTCGTCTTTCTGTTTGTCCTTTCTTCCATGCGATTTGTATGCGATTTACGCGGCAAAATACGAAGGCTTCTGCGCAATTTACCTTTTGAGCGCCCAATGAAATACATCTGGAATACAAAAATCCGCCACGACAGGCGCCAACATAACAGATTTTATGTTGAGAGCTTCACACTCACATATACGTGAATATGACAAAAGTCTGCAGAACCTCACTTTTATCGTATGACATTTTTCAGCAAGCGGATAATTAGCATAGAAGTTGTTCTGTATGCTATGTGAAAGATTCAAAATTCAGCCCCTGTCGGCGATGCAGTCACGGCAAAGATGTTAAACATTCTGCTCAATGAGCCCTCAGATAATCTTTGAGCCATTGTTAATTACTCGCAAAAATGCTCTTGGATTATGCCTAACTCCGAACACGCTAAAATATTTCCATTTCTTAAAGGTAATGCACGAAGTCCATACTTTCTCAATATTTGACCGGTTGCTCTTATTTATAAACTGCAACAATATGTAGAAAAAAATTATCGATGCTCGAAAAGGGAAGTTTATAGATGATAGCGATCGTCCTAGACCCACAAAATTAGCTTTAGACCCGGATGCCACATTTGGCATGCGCACGTGGACTTTGAAAGCCAAATAAGATTAGACCGCTACGAAAGCCAAACAGCTGTTCTGGTAATATGATATATATCAAAAGGCTATGATAATCTGGAGTATAGCATATTATTACACCAACTAGAGAGTTAGGAATGCTAGAATTATACAGTGAGCTGGTTTCAAGGGTTTTTAAGTTAGAGAGCTTTACTGTTCCTTGAAAAGTCATTCTTTAAACCGACGTCGACAGTCAGTGTTCCTGGAAGAGCTGGGACTTCCCACTCTGCTGTATAATGTGCTACCAAGCTCTATCCCCAGCCATTCTGGTATATACACCTAGTGCCCAGATGACGTCGCGTTCTTCTTGACAGACAATGACGCACATTTGCTGTATTAGATGCGGAGCATCTCTTCTTCTTGGACACTACGCATTTGCGACTCTCCTCTCCCTTCCTCTCTCCAACAGCTGCTGCAATAAATAAAGCGAGTAGAGAGCGCGTGCGCGCTTCGCTTCCGTAGCATGTCCTCGTTCTCCGATGAAAGAAGTTTGGGTGTTGTGTGACGGAAGAAACCGTTTCCGTCAGCGAGTGGTTGACGCAGGTACGCATCGGCATCAACCCACACTCTGACAACGGTCACGCGATTCGTGGTAACGAGCCAAGTTAACAACGTAATAACACGCAAGTTCACCATAAGGTTCACCGCAAAGTACACCGAAAAACCGTGCAAACCTGTAAACACCGCCGTTAAAAGCACCGTTGAAACTCCCAGCGAAGCTCCGAATCACCCCATGGTCCCCTTCGGGGAGATGGTGTAATTTTTTTATTGTTTAAAAACTTACAAGTGCGGAATAAAAGACGGTTCAAATAATTCACCTTGTCCCTCAATGTTCCGAAGAGCTGAGTCGTCGTATTCCCACTAAGTGGGTCTGTTAATTTGACGCTTACTTACAAACTTGAACATATTCCTAATTGCTTACAGTGTAATATCTAGAATTGTTTATGGCACCCACACCTAGATTACACAGCTGACAAAGGAGGGCGCGCATTCGAATTCTGCGCGAAATCAGTACAATTGTCCAGGTGGGAGAAGCTTATCATGGTATACAAAATGTACGTGCCCCCTGTTTTAAAATTTGGTGCTTGCTGTGGTCCGGTGCTCCTTGTTACCAATTGCATCCTCTAATCTCCTTGAAAGGGAGGCCCTTCGTCTATTTCTTGGATTGCCGAAATAGGTTCGTACTAATGTTACTTGCATAGGAAGCTTCGCCTTCGCTTCTGTGCAG
Organism: Hyalomma asiaticum; assembly: GCA_013339685.2. Lineage (NCBI taxonomy): Eukaryota > Metazoa > Arthropoda > Arachnida > Ixodida > Ixodidae > Hyalomma > Hyalomma asiaticum. The sequence continues at coordinate 51,933,031 of CM023491.1, forward strand.
ATTCCGGTTACTTAGTGTTCATGCTTTCTTGAACTTCTGCGAGCATCCTATAGAACTACAAGTAGTTTTTCGTGCAACAGCTTCGATTACTTTTTCAGTCTACTGGCCTTGTTGCGCATTCCTCAGTGGTCTTCGTGCAGGCACTTATTGGCCACCTAGAAGTACGGTTACGCGATCTTTCCCCAACTGGTGAATGGGACAACCTTGAAATTAAGTTCGAGAATATTCCGAACTCGCTGGGCACCTGCCTTTCAATAATTGTCTATTACGAAGTATAGGTGAATTTACTCCGAGATGTCACAGATACATATGTTTCGCACAATTCGCCTCGCATTCGACAGCGTGTTTCTCTTGAAGTGACGCGTGTTCACCACATGAATGACACGAATGCGTAGCGCGCACGTGGCAATTCATGCCTCCACGTGTCGGAGCGAGCGCCCGCGATAAGGCTAACATCGTTAAGCTCGAAATTTTTCAGCTCCCTTCCGCG